>JAVXUP010003333.1:0-74355 GCA_033070095.1 Escallonia herrerae | reverse complement strand
TAAACGAGAGGAAGATTATCTTGCTAAGATTGCGACTCTAGAGAAGAGGTTGGAGCTAGTAAAAAGGAAGGCGGCAGAAGAGGTAACCAATGCTCGAGACCAAGGCATCCGCGACTTCTTGGATGGAAATGCGGGGGACGAATGGCTGAAGAAGCGGACCGAAGATGGCCTTGAGATCTATGAGCTTGGCTTTACAAAGTCCAAGGAGATGTTTGGTGAGCGCTTTCCTAAAATCCCCTTGGAGGATTTCGTTCTGCATGCGGTGGTATCTCCATCTAGAGAGACTGCTATGCCTTCAGAGGTGGGGGATGCCACAGCTTCTCATCCTCCGAGGGAAGGTCCGTCTGGTGATGCCCCCGAGCCCTAGATTTTAGCCCTTGTATCTGGGCTTTGTTGTTTATCTAGACAAAGAATTTTAATGCCCTTTCAAGGGTTTTATTGTAAAACTCTTTATCTTTTATTTCGTGTTGATCCTTTACTATGTGTTTCTTTTGGTTTGTGTTTACCATTCACACAGTATTAATAATGTTTACTTTGACTCAAACCCTTTATTCGTCACTTAAAGAGTTAGCAAAGAAGTCGAGCACCCTCGCTCGGCCTACACTTCGAAGAAGTAAAAAGCTTTGGTGGAGTGACGATGCCCCAATTTACTTTTGTTTCTTCACGGACTTAGATCTGTAGCTAATCCATTTGGCCTTCTCTTGTATTTTATAAAACCCAAGAGTTATATACTCTGTGCAGGCAGAGTGTTCGGCCATCACTCTATTCGGACATAATGTTTTAGTCTAAATTGATCACTCTGTTCGGGCAGAGTGTTCGGCCATCATTCTGTTCGGGCAGATTGATTTTGGCTAAATTGATCACTCTGTTCGGGCAGAGTGTTCAGCCATCACTCTGTTCAGACAGAATGTTTTGGCTAAGTTGATAACTCTGTTCGAACAGAGTTTTCGGCCATCACTCTATTCGGACAGAATGTTTTGGCTAAGTTGATCACTCTGTTCGGGCAGAGTTTTTGGCCATCACTCTGTTCGGATAGAATGTTTTGGCTAAGCTTACATGACAACAATGCTGAGGAAAATAACTTTATTGCTCGAGAAAATCTAAAGTTTACATTGTATTGCTCAAAATTATCTCTCTAAAGACAATTTCTAAAAGATTGGGGTTTTGATAAGGTCTGGGCCCATATCCCCCGGAAAAAGAAGTGTCTAGCCTCGAGGCAAGATGCTATTGGTAGTATTTCCTCAAATTCTCAGCATTCCAAGTACGAGGGATGGGCTCCCAAGAAAGTGTTCCCAGTGCATAGGCGCCCGGTTTGAGGACCTTTATAACACGATAGGGTCCTTCCAGTTTGGAGATAACTTTCCCGTCGCTGCCTTTGGATCAGAGACTTCTAACTTGCGCAGGACCAAGTCTCCTTCTTGAAACTGCTTGGACCAAACTCTCTGATTGTAATAGCGTGCGACTCGTTGCTTTATAACAACAGATCGTTCATGGGCTTGAGTTCGAGTTTCATCAAGCAAATCAAGATTGGCTTGGAGTCCAGATTCGTTGTTAACCTCGTGGAACTGCAGCGCCCGTATCATTAGAACTCCTATTTCAACTGGCAACATTGCTTCTATTCCATAACAGAGTAAGAAAGGCGTTTCTCCAGTGACCGAATGTGGAGTTGTTCGATAAGCCCACAATACTTTTGGGAGTTCGTCCACCCATGCGCCTTTAGCTTCGTCTAACTTATTCTTTAGTCCTTGTAAGATGCTTCGATTCATGTTTTCAGTCTGACCATTGGATTGTGGATGAGCGACGGAGGTTAATCTCAAATTAATCGAGAGATTCGTACAGAAGGTCCGAAAATTGTTGTTATTAAACTTTTTTCCGTTATCAACGACCAAAGCTCTTGGTACTCCAAAACGGCAGACGACGTTTTTCCAAAAGAAATCTTCACACTTGGCTGAAGTAATAGTTGCCAGAGATTCTGCTTCAGTCCATTTGGTGAAGTAGTCTATCGCCACAATCACAAATCGTCGTTGGCCAGACGCCATGGGAAAAGGTCCCAGTAGATCCATTCCCCATACAGCAAAGGGTATTGGATAAACAATAGAGGTTAAAGGAACAACTGGTGTATGAGTTGGTGCAAACTTCTGACACTTATCGCATCTTCTGGTGAATTCTATGGCATCCCTCTGCATCGTAGGCCAGTAATACCCTTGCCTTAAGATTTTCTGTGCCAATGTCCTCCCCCCAAGATGTTGTCCATAAATCCCTTCATGGACTTCTTGCAGTGCGTATATAGATTCTGATGGGCGCAGACATTTAAGGTACGTAAGGCTGAATGATTTCTTGTATAAAGTACCTTCTACCAAAGCGTACCGAGCAGCTTTGACACGAAGGTTCCTTGCATCATGTCTTTCACTTGGTAATTCTCCTGTAGACAAGTATGTGATGATCATGTCCATCCAACAGGGTTCTTGTTCTATTGTTTCAACCTCAATTTGAGAACTGATACTGCAATCCTTGAGGAGTTCAAGGTATATCGAGCGCCGGACATCTGTTTCTTCAGTGGAAGCAAGCCTGGATAGTGTATCTGCCTGATTATTCTGATCGCGGGGGATTTGGCGAATGGTGAAGTTTTGAAACTTCACAGCTGAAGTTTTAACTAAGTTGAGATATTGAGCCATTCTTTCGTCTCTGGCCTCGTAGTCTCCTAAGACATGATTGACCACAAGTTGGGAATCACTATGAACGGATAGTGAGTCCACCTTCAAGGCATGTGCTAGTCTTATCCCCGTGAGAAGAGCTTCATATTCTGCTTCGTTATTTGAGGCTTGAAATCCAAAGCGAAGCGCGTACTCAATAGTAAAGCCTTCTGGACTTATAACAATAAGTCCGGCTCCGCTAGTACCAAGAGCTGAAGAACCATCTACGTAAAGATTCCAAGGATCTGGAGCCGCAGAAATTACCAATTGAGGGGGTTCTTCAGGTAATGTACATTCGACAATGAAGTCCGCTAGGGCTTGAGCTTTAATCGTAGTACGAGGTTTATATTCGATATCGAACTCTCCCAACTCGACGGACCAATTGACTAATCTTCCTGATGCCTCTGGGCTTAGTAAGACCTTTCTACGTGGTTAATCAGTCAGTACGATAATGGTATGAGACTGGAAATAGGGTCGAAGACGCCTAGCTGATATGATAAGGGCTAGTGCGATCTTGTCAATCTTTGGATATCTCATCTCTACGTCCTGTAAGACTTTGCTGATGTAATAGATGGGTTTCTGGACTCCATCTTCCTCTCTGATTAGAACAGTGCTAAGCGCGACTTTAGTGACCGAGAGGTACAGAAACAAGTTTTCGCCAGGAAGTGGTTTTGAAAGTAGGGGTGGAGAACTCAAATACGTTTGTAGTTCCTCAAACGATTTCTGACAGTCGTCCGTCCAAACGAAGTTCTTCACTTTTCTGATGGCTTTGAAGAATGGTAAGCATCGTTCGGCGGATAGAGCCATGAACCTTCCCAAAGCTATGACCCTTCCTGTTAGCTCTTGTACTTGTTTGATGGTTTTTGGGGACGTCATGGTTTGAATGGCCTTGATCTTTTCTGGGTTCGCCTCAATCCCTCTTTGAGAAACCATAAACCCTAAAAAATTTCCTGATGCGACCCCGAAAGCGCATTTGAGTGGATTCAGCTTCATCTGATACTTCTGAAGAATGTCGAAAGTTTCCTTCAAGTCTTCGACATGGAATTCAGAGTTTACACTTTTGATGAGCATATCGTCAACATAGACTTCCATGTTCTTCCCGATCAAGTCCCAAAAAATCATGTTCAGCAGGCGTTGGTACATTGCCCCGGCGTTCTTGAGGCCAAAGGGCATTACTTCGTAGCAGTACAACCCTCTTTCCATGATGAACGATGTTTTGGAAACATCATCCTCGCATCATGATCTGGTTATAACCAGAATATGCATCCATGAAACTGAGCAGTTCGTGGCCTGAAGTAGCGTCAATAAGAAGGTCAATCCTCGAAGCGGGTAGCTATCCTTCGGGCATGCTTTGTTCAGGTCAGTGTAATCAATACAAATTCGCCATCTGTCGCCGGGTTTAAGAACCATGACAATGTTGCCCATCCAATCTGGGTAGTAGATCTCTTCTATGAATTTTGCAGTCAAGAGTTTATCTACTTCTTCTTCAATCTTTTCCTGTCTTTCTAGCCCAAAAGTCCTCTTCTTCTGTTTAACAGGTTTTTTGGATGGGTTGACATTCAGCCTATGGGTAATGATTTCAGGATCAATCCCTGGCATGTCTGCGGCTGTCCATGCAAAAATATCCACATAGGTTCTCAATAGGTTCACCAGCTCGAGCTTAGTGTCTTCCTTAAGATTTGAGCCTATGCGAACCGTTTTGTTTTCTTCTCTGGGATATACTTCAATGCTCACAAGATCTTCAACAGGTTCTCCTCTTTGCATCTTTGCTCCTCCTGGAGGTCTTCGAAAATCAGTGCTTCCTTGTTCTTCGATCAGCATGAAGTCACGTAGCACTGACGAGCTGTAGTTTGGTCTCCTTTTACCTCTCCAATCCCGTGTTCCGTGGGGAACTTCATCTTGAGGTGATAAGTTGACACTACCGCTTGTAACTGATTGAGTGCTGGTCGTCCCAATATGGCATTGTATGCTGAGGGGACTTTTACCACCACAAAATCAAGCATGAAGTTGGCTTGTGCCGGAGGTGTGCTAATCGCAACTGGGAGTGCAATAATACCTTCGGTTGCAACCGGATGATTGGAAAATCCATACAACGGTGTATCCATCTTTCGGAGACGGTCTGTTGGAATATTCATCTTCTTGAATACATCGTGGAATAAGATTTCTGTGGAACTTCCGTTATCAATCAAGACACGCTTTACATCAAAGTTTCCAGCTTTAATGGTGATGACTAATGGGTCATCGTGGGGAGTTTTTATGTCCTTCGAATCATCATCGGAAAAGGTGATCATCGCTGCGGGTACTATCTTCAGCTTCTTATTCGGGGGCAGGCTCGTTACGCACACTTCTCCGGCGTATGCTTTGCGAGCCTTTCCTGATGAGCCCCCTGCGGCTATTCCCCCAGATATAGTGTTGATTGTACCCGCATTCTCTTCCCGATCTTCTCTTTCTTCCATGGCCGGTAGTGTTTGTTGTCTTCCTTCTCCAGGAGCTACAAACTTTCTCAACTGGCCACGCTTGATAAGGGCCTCAATTGCTCGTTTGAGCGACCCGCAGTTGTCAGTTGTGTGGCCATGATCGTTGTGAAAGTGACACCACAAATCTTTGTTCCTCTTGTTTGGTCGGGATTTCATTCTGTCTGGCCACTGGAGAGCCTTGTTGTCTTTGATCTCGTGAAGAATCTGCGATGGCTTTGGATTGAGGGGTGTCAGATTAAACGTGTCTTTTGGACGTCGTTCATCACGTTTAGAACATTTTGCTAACTTTCTGGAGGAGTTACTTCTCAAGATCGTTTCTTCTGTTCTGGTTTCCCTTCTCCACGTCGGTCCCTGTGTGTCTCCAGGTATTCTTCTGCTTGAATATATTTGTTAGCCTTCTCGAGAAGGGCTTTCATATTACCTGGAGGACTTTTGTTCACAGAGAAAGCAAACTTGGATATGGGTCGAAGGCCTCGGAGGAATTGCGTATACTTCACGGATTCATCCAAGTTGTCAATTTCCAAAGTGGCTGCATTGAATCGTTCGAGAAAGCATGCCAAAGACTCGTTTTTCTCTTACACAATGTTTAGCAGACTCGCCGAGTTCTTCCTTCGGGAGCGACTGCTTACAAAGTGCTTTTGAAAGAGATCCGATAATTGGCCAAAGGAGTAGATAGATCTTGGTTATAAAGATTTGAACCATGCGTGAGCAGCCTTCCTTAGGGTGGTAGGGAAGGCTCTGCACATGACAGCATCTGAGACCTGGAGGAGGAGGAGCATGTTTGTTTCAAACTGGTAGACATGTTCTCCTGGATTTCCTGTTCCATCGTAGAGATCACACTGAGGCATTCAAAAATTGGGAGGCAACTTTGCTTTCTCGATGGCCTCGGATAACGGATATCCAGATTCTTCCCTCGAGGGAGATCGTTTTGGACAACGATATCTAGGGACAACCTTCCAAGAGTCCCGTTCTCGAGTACGAAACTCAGGCGTCCTCTTTCGGTGGATAGATCTTTGAAGGGTCTCAGCTTCGGCGGCCTGTGCTGAAGAGGAGTTGGTACTGTCTTCGACTGAAGGATCACGACGGTAGCATGATCCACTCCTAGTCATGTGCTCTTCGCCCTTCTCTTTGGGATCGAAAGTCGGATCGGCCGCTGATCTGTATTTTCGGCCGTAGCTTGATCTCGAGGTGAGACGGAGGCGAAGATCGCCAGGGTCAAGATGAGAATGGTGAGTGGATGGAGGAGCCACTGCCATGTCGAGCTTTTGTTGAAGAGTGTTCACGACATCTTTCAGCTCGTGGATCTCTTTTGTAAGTTCGGCATGGGGTGTTTTGAATAACTTACGGTTCAGGCGATGACGAAGGTCCCCATTTTTCAGAGTAGACATCGGAGAGTGATTTCTTCGAGGTCTAGTTTCTGATTCGGGAGTTGCAGATGTTACGTTAACGTGTGCATCTTCCGCAGAACCGGCACGACGACGTGAAGGTGTCGAACGGTGGTCACGACTGAGTCAACGAGAGCTGCTTGTTCAGGCGTGGCGGCGTGGAGAATGACTATGTGAAGAGTCGCTAGAAGAAAAGTGATTGGCCATGTTCCCTGTAGTGGTCCCACGGATGGCGCCAATCTGTTGCAGCTAAAAACTGGATAAGGAACCACACCAGAAATCAGGCCTGCAAAAGAGAACACGGAGTGACCGCCGGGTGGGGTTCCGGAGGGGGAACGCTCCGATGCTTAAGTCAGAGATGGCTAACAATGTAGAACTCTGAAGAAGCAGTAAGACACAATGTGTGATTGTGTGTGAACTTATCTTTACCTAAGGGGCTTGACCCCTTTATATAGTGGTAGAAGGATGAGTCCTAGTAGGACTGGGCTTTGACCAACTCTAATCAAAATCTAATTAGGATCCTAGAGGATCTCATGTCAATCTGAACTGATAGAGTCAGAGCCTCTTTAGGATTCTGCCCGGTGATTGATACGGTAAATGCCATATCAGTAATGAGCCAGTATGGGTCACGTGTCATAACCGCCACGTGTCCTCCATAGATTGGAGGGATATTTTTAGCTATATCAAGCACCATTTTCAAACCCAAAAAAAAACATACCATACCCCACACATCAACCTGTCTTAGGACAGCTGTGCAGTGGCTTTGTCTGAAACATAACGGCGCCGCAAACACACTTTCATGGCAGCCATACGGCACTCTACTGGTAGCCATGGTACTCCCTTCTTGCTCCCTCATTCAAGACCCATTTCATACACTTATACATACACAGCACGCCCACATCACACCTTACATACGGCAGCCCCTCCTTGCTTTCTTTCCCTCCATGACCACTCCATTTTACCCACAATCACACATAGAAAAACAACCCTCACATAATCTTCCTTCCCTTCGCACACAAGGTTCACATTGTCACAGATTTTCCTTTCTCATCTGCTTTTACTCCTGCCCTTATTTTCTCACTGCTATAAACCCACAAACCCATCACGGCAATAAACAAACAAACCCATACACTCACCCATGGTAGCTCTATCTCTCTCTGCCCTTGTACCTGTGATATATATATGCATTCACACAAATACCTCACAGCCATAAACCCATCACAGTTCACGCTCCCTCTCTACCTCTCTCAAAGACTCACTCCCATAAACACGATAGACAGCTACTCCTACACTCTCCTACGGCTGCCCTTGCGGCAGTCATCACAGCCCTTGCACAATTGTTCTTTCCCCCAACGCAGCCACCCTATTCCCATACCCATAAACATGCACTTCTCCACAGCCCGAAACGCACAAAATCTCACGGTTCTCTCATGCTTCCCACCCATTAAATCTGAAAAATTTTAAGCACTACAGAAAGGTTTTGAACGAAAAACTTATTGAAAGAAATTCGGTTGCCGAAAAGGAACTCCTTCGATCCATGCCCATTTACTCTCCCTCTGTATCTCTTTGTTCCTTCATCTCTTAACTGTGTCTCAGAAATTGTGGATAAAAATATAGGGTCGGCTGCTCTCTTGATCTCTTTCCTTTTCTCTTTTTCAGAATCTCTCTAACTCTCTCTAAATGTGTGGTTGACGGCCGAAATGGGAGCCTTTAGTCGGCTGTCCCAGAGCATAGTGTATTTATATGTGTAAAAATGCAAACCCTAATTAGACAGGAAAAGAAAATCATACCCACTTATTTGTCGCTAAAAAATTTTACCAATAAATTTTCAGTCGTTACAATCAACGTTAAATCTTCGTATAAAGGTCGCTAAAATCGTTAAACATAAATATCGATGCTAAAAATATCGGCACTAAGTAAAAATAATTTTTGCTGCTAAATTTTTTTAAAAAAATAAATCGAAAAATATCAGGGTGTTACAATCATATCTCATGGCAAAGCATTGGATGAAGCTAGAAATTTCGGTTGCGTAACTATCAGGGCCATTCAAAATACAAATTATTGCAATGGCATAGATGGCATCAATATATCTTGTCGCTACAATGGACTGTAGCTTTTCAATGCTTATTGCGAATGTGTCTCGTGTTAGGTGTCCAAAATAAATTTGTATCGTTGTTCTGATTCGTATCTCTTTGTGTCCTCTTTCATGTAACCATGAAAGAATTTGCCATGGTACATGTCTTCTTGCAATATTAGCCTCACAAACAATTTCGTAATCATCACTCAATTTTCTAAAAGTTGCACATGTCCATCGTATGCTAAATAAATCAAGACATGATCCTTTTGATACCGTTACCATAATATCCATGATTAATTCAGTTGGTAGGGCTGTAAGACAATGGTTTGATGAACCAACAGGAAAATGTGTACATTTAAAAAAATTTGCGAATGCAACACTAAAACTCAAAGTGATTGAATAATTGATAATGTTAAATTAAAATGATATACGATTTGAAACCCACACACCCACACACTACAAGAAAAGACGGATTTAGCGACGGACTACATTCCGGCGCTAAAAAACATTTCAGCGACGGGTTTTATCGTCTATAAAACACCCATCGCTAAAACATTTTATCGACGGAAGTATCCGTCGGTAAAAGAATTAGTCACGAACTTTTGCCGATGGATATTTACCTACAAATGTTACCATCACTAAATATTTTTTTAGAATTTTTTAGTTTTTGTTGATTTTTAAAAAAATATTTAAGCGACGGGATATCTCCGTAGCTAAAAATTCCGTCAGTGAAAAGTGTATTTTACCGACGGACTTTTACCGATGGGGTCATCCCGTTTCTAAAAGTCCTATCTTAAATCTCAGATCCCTTTCTTCCTTTTCTTTTCCCGTTTCTCTCTCTCTGTTAATTATTTCTCACAGACTTCCTCTATGGCAGCCCACCTCCAGCGACACCCCCGTCTTCTTGCCGACGCCACGCCACCTCTGGCGGCGTAGTCTGCAACTCCGGCCGCGCTTACTCAAAAATTTCTTTGATCTCCGGCCAACTCCGGTAAGTTAATTACCGTCCACCTTAACGGTCGATTGTTTAAATTTTCTATATTTCCTTTTCGATTTTATTAATTTGCTACTATTGTTGTATGCTTACCAATCTATGCATGCACTGTATGCTTACCAATTTGTGCTTAACAATTCTTTTCGGTCTCTCTTATTGTTCCTTGCTGGGGTTGGGATTTATTGATTTCAGTGCACTTGTGAATTTAAATGGATTGACAGGGGTAGTAATTGCTGTAATTGAGCAATAACTTTCACCTTGCACCTTTTGCTACCAGGATCATGCCCGTGCAACTTTTATCTCCCTTCACATTTTGCGAATTTCTAACATATAATCTGAATATCTAATGGTTGAACTTAGTCTATAATGACGGATGCGTGAAATATTAGTCAAATTAGGTCAGAAACAACTAGTAAGTCAATGTTTACATGATTGCTCAAATGCTAGTCTAGAATGTCTAAAAAAATCAAAGGGATAAAAAGTATCTAAGGATTTATGATCTTGGTTGTTTGGAAATTGACAGAAATAAGTTACATGAACTGGATTTAGGGCCTATTATTCATTTTCTTCTATCTGTACATTGAGCGGATCAACAATTTAGGCAATTAGGTGTTCAATTGACTGGGTATGATCATTTTATTAATGTTACTCTATCTTAGCCAGATTAGCAGTTCTGTATTTTAATGGATTTACTTATATGAAACCAAGAAAGAGCAGGTATTGAGCAATCGTGCAACTCCCACTTTATGCTACCACGATTATACTTGAGCCCCTTCGACTTGTTTGTCACTGTCTATCAGTAGCTATTATCTATCAGTAAAACATATGTCAAATCAGAGCACAAACATCAAGTCACTGTGTACATGCTCAATAACTAGTGTAGAATTTTAGAAAATGTCGAGGGTATAAAATTATCAAAAAGAGGGAGTACTCTCTCTCTCTCCCTCTCTTCATAAATGTGATCAAGGAGCCCATTTGTATTCTCTGACAGATTGTAAAAATTAAAAATAAAAGAGAACGTGGCAATACTTCAAGGTTTTTAAAAGAGTAAACATTAGATTTGTTTGAATGCATATGAGGATTGTCGGTATTGTTTTTATGATGCTCTATTTCATTAGAACACCAAAATAAGATCATACACTTTTTAATGCATGATATACAATGCTTGAGCTATTGTTTAAATCCTTAAGCTTTCTGAACATATGGTAACTTCTCATGGTATTATGAGATATCTGATTTTCACAAGGTTTTGAATTCGATTCTTCCCGCCTGAATATTTGCAACCCCCTCCCCCCTCTTCCTTCCCTAATAGCACAATTTGCAGTCTGATTATTTGTGCACTTGGCGGTTGTGCACCTTAATTTTAGGTTGTTAATTGATAATTTTAGATTGTTAATTTTGCATTGAGCATTTGAGATATTGAGATTGTTGATGGAGGATGTGACCCAATTGGATTGCATTTGTGATTTTTATTGCATTTGAGAATTGAGATTGTTGACGGAGGATATGACCCAATTGGATTGCATTTGTGATTTTTATTAATTTTTATTGGATTTGAGAATTGAGATTGTTGACGGAGGATGAGACCCAATTGGATTGAGATACGTGTTAGGTAGCACGGACACGGACACTGCGTCCGATCGACGCCGACACCGAAATGCAATATTTCGGCGACATACTTGTGGACACTCTTAGTTTGGTGTCCGGCACCTCTTCAATGGGTACACGGTGTTCGGCAATTAAAAAATAAATCAATGTCTTTGGACATCGCTGAGAGGTATCGGACACGTGTCCAGAGGTGTCCGACATGTGTCTGGATGTGTCGAGGTGTCGGTAAGTCATGGACACTGCGTCCGATCGACACCGACACCGAAATGTCACATTTTGGCTTTATACTTGTGGACACCTCTTCAAGAGTGTCTGAGACCTCTTCAAAGGGTGACAGAAACGATATCCGGCATTTAAAAAATAAATCAATGTCTTCGAACGTGTCCAAAGGTTTCGAACATGTGTTAGTAGGCGTCGGATACGTGTCTAGAGGTGTCGGACACATGTCGGTAGGCGTCGGTCACGTGTCTAACGAGCCTAATTAGTTTAAATTAACCATAAGAACCCAATAAAAATTAAATTAGTTGTAATTACCCCAAGTTAGCCCTAATTAACACTAATCAGCCCTAACGTAACTCAATTAAGCCTAATTAGCCCAAATTAGGACCAATCAACACTACTCGGCACAATTATATCCTAATTATGACTAAATAAACCTAATTAGTCTTAATCAACCCTAATTAACTATAATTAGCCCAAGGTACTCCTCATTAATACTAATTAGCCCTAACATATCTTAATAAATTCTAATTAGATTAATTAAACCCATAATGCTAAACCCTAAATCCTGACAATCGTAATTAACCCTAATAACCCTGTTAGCCCTAATTAGCCTTTGGTCATCCCATAATTACTCCATATTGCCCAGAGATGGTTTGAGTCCAGCAAATCCTTGAACTTTGGTGGTTTTTTTTTTGTCTTCGTTGAGGTCCAGTGATTGGATTTGCACTAGGGTTAGGTTTCATTCAGTGATTGGTTTGAGATTTTTGGGGTTGTTATTTGTAATATGTGAGTGACGTTCAATAGTATAGATGGCTATTTGGGTGGTGAAATGATGATGTGCGTAGTTGAGATTTTTGTGGTAGTCATTTTAGCTACAACTCACTGTGGATTTGATTTTTTAGCATCACTTTAACATAATTTGATAGATTTAATTCAGCTATGAAATTGATGCTCATCGATTGAATAATCCTCGAGTGGTTTTTCATGTTAAAGTAGGTTAAATGGCTTCTGCTTCGGCGAATAGGGACGTTTCATTCAGCAGACACTTCTTCAAGGTCATGATGTCTGGTTTTCATACATGACTTGTATGCCATCCCGTTTTCTCTGCGTTTTTCGTGTGTGTTAAAAGTTTTATCTTTGGTTAAAAACTTACTTGTCTTACTGTATTATGAATATGTTAGGTCATACCGGTAGCATTTTGCAGATTGCTTACTACATTGAGATTTGAAGCAACTTTAACCGGCCGCAAGGGGTCATAGCTTCTTAAATTGAAGAAAAAGCTTGGCCAAGAGGAACTTTGCTTCGAAGAGGGTTGGAACGAATTCGTGCAGCAACATGATCTCTATCTAGGAGACTTTGTAATCTTTGAACACATGGGGCAAATGCGTTTTCAAGTGCTGGTGTTTGATCAAAGCACTTGTGAAAAATATTTTTCCCAATGTTGAACTCTGAGCCGTAATTAGACAATATTTTAAATTAATCGCATCGGATATGTAGATTTTAAACAATTTTGTGTTATTTGAACATTGACTATTTGTTTGATAATTTTATGTTGTTAATTGTGCATTTAATAATTGTGGTTATTGATCGATGATTTGTTAACTGATGATTTTAGATTGTTAATCGTGTATTTGAGATATTGAGATTGTTGACGGAGGATGGGACCCAATTGGTTTGAATTTTTTATTACAGGCTTGGGCATTAAAATTTTAATTTTTAAAAATAATAATTTTAGCGACGGATTAATTTCGTCGCTAAAAATTTTATCCGTCTCGAATTCTGTAAAAAAGAAAATCAATTAAAGTACGTAAAACAGAATTAGTGACGGATATTCTGTTGCTAATTTAGAAATAAATCTGTCGCCAAACGTTCTATATTAGACGACGAATTTTATAATTCTGTCGCAAAACTTTTAGTAACGGCCTTTTATACGAGGGACTTTTAGCGACGGGAATTCCGTCACTAAAAGTTTTAGCGATGGAATATAGGCTTTTAGCGACGAATTTTTCTGTCGCTAAAAGACTTATTCCTTGTAGTGACACTCATAAATTTAGACGCATTATTTTGTTTTTGTCTTTACTCCTAAAAAACTAAAAAAGGGTAAGAGAGGAAGGATACATTAAATTGGGATATGTGGGAGAGTTTTTTAGCAATATTATTTGAACATCTACTACCACATCTATCGGCATGAACTTACCAAAATAGTTAAAAGTTAATATACGGTTGTAATCGACAAATATAATTCCTAACTAATATTACTAATAATAATGTACTTAATGAGATTCCACTCATTAACTAATCATTGATGTAAATTTCTTGGGGATTCTATTTCCTGTATTATGAGGTGTCTTTTACTATCTTCTTTGGCCTTCCCCTTTTTGTTCCATTCCTTTCATTCGTTGTATTTGTTTGGACCCATTCCAACTGTGATGTGTCATTACCTGCACGAGCTCGGTTTGGGCCATCTTCGCCATTTTCGGTACATGCTTTTTTCATACGTTTCTTTAGAGCTACTGTATTGAGCTTTTCAACGACTTGACTACTATCTTCCGTCCCAGGAATATCATTTAGTACCTGAGGATTTCAATAGATTGTTGTTATTAAAAGACTCGTACCTTTTCTACATTCATTGAAATTCTAAAGTATCAAGTGGTATTTGTTCGTACCTTCGTATCTGTAGATGGATCTTTATCCTCAAGCACGTTACTTTCGTCAAAAACTTTATTCACCGTGAAGTCTTCATATCCTTTATCAACGTTAAATTTTGATACCTTGACTTGGAAAATGAAGCTCTTACCCACTATGTTCTTGATGGATTTTGGAATTTCTTGCAAATCCTCCTCCTGAAATGATAAGGCGTTTCTATTATCGTCTAAATAGACATTTTCAAGTGTATCTTAGTCGTTATGCATTTACCTCCTTTTGTGCGTTAATGAGTTGGTGTGCCAGCATTTGTATCATCTTTTCTACATCTCGGTTGAATATTATGAATGTAGTAACACCAGTTAGGTCTTGTACTTTTACTTGCAGTCTATACCTGTGAAAAATTTGTCAACACGATGAATGGTTCAAAGTCAAAATGAAACTAATTCACTATATTTATAATCAAATTACATTTTTCAGCAGCAAATGTACCTTTGAATTGGTAGGTCAGCAACTTTCTTACATGTTTTGCAGTACAACGTGTCTTGAATGGGCTTCAGTTTTTTATTACATCGGCATGCCGAGTAATACCAACCATTTTCACTGAGAACTTGCAATATTGTGGCATTGCAGGTGCATATGATTTCCTAAGAGTATAGCAATAAATGAAATTAAGTAATATATTTCATGGGGAAAGAAAGGAACAACATCATCAATTGAACAAAATTCTTACCTTTTCTCTGTCTTCCAGTTTCATGTTCAGAATTTGGTTGATAGTCAATATGTTAATCAATTTTAGTTCCTCCACAGTTGGTTTTCTTGGGATTGGAAACATCTTCATTTAAAATTTTGCTCCGGTGCACAATAGATACTCTCTCTAAGGTCATGTACCTCTGTTATGTCCAAATTAGCACAAAAACATTTTGCCCTTGTGGAATTCAATTAGATATTTCCTGTTTTATGTTTGTCATAGAGATTTTGTTAAGAAAGCAATATCTCAGAAATCAATATACGCTGTTAGAGTGAAATAAAAAGAATTCTATATAAAATCAATAGTATAAGAAATTCCACGGATACTAATAGAGTGAATTAAAAAGAATTGTGTATAAAACCAATTCTAGAAGTGGAACAACATTGAGGGGAGTATTTCTAACCATTGAATGTTTTGACTATACCAGTAATACCCTGAAACCGAATATATTTTTAACGGCTTAAACTAAAATTTTAGCGATGAATTTTTAGTTAACGCCAATATTTTAAGTAACGACCTTTAGCAACAAAGTTTTGAAAACCTTAAATTATAAATTAAGGATGGCAAATATAAGTGATTTTGATTGAGGTATTAGTGATGATTAGTGTTAATGATATTCTAGAAGCCTTTAGCGACAATTTCGTACTTTTATCGTTAACGACGATACTTTTATTTAGAATCGATATTTTTATTTTTAGCAACTTTTGAATGACGAATTAATTATTTATTTCTTTTCTTAGCATCTATATACCTTTAGCTATGATAAATGAAGCCGGATAGCATAATAAACATGTTAATAATTTTTCTAACACCTAAATTATCGTCAATATTTATTGGACCATTTCGCTGCAATAAATATTTTGGGTAACATCTTGAGCGACTAAAGAAGGTATAGGGGATTTTCTGTGATTGTCCATTTAGGGTTTGCAATATATATATATATATATATATATATATATATATATATATATATACATACATACTTTGAGAGAACAGCCGCCAAACTCCCATTCCATTCCTGTTACACGGCTGAGAAAGAGAGATTTAGAGAGGAGAAAGAAGAAAGCTTGGAGAAGGAAAACTTTCTGGCGATTGGATCTCTTTTTGGGTAAGTTCTTTTAGTCTTTCTTTGTGCTGAATTTTTTACAGATTAAAGGGGTAGGGGGCATGAGAGAAACCATGAGGTTTTGGTTGAGTTTAGGGCTGCCGCAGGGCAGTATATGGGGGAGTGTTCGTACAATTGTTTGTGCGTGTTTACAACTCTATTGTGTGTGTATTCCTGTGGGCAAGGAGGGTGCGTATGCTGGTGTTTTTGTGTATGTGCTGGACGTGGTTATTTGAATGTTTTCAGAGAGGCATTGATGAGTTCGGGAGTAAGGAGTGTAAATGGGTACTGCATGAACCATGGGAGTGCCGCGTGAAGAGTGTTTTGCTAATGTGTGAGTGTGGATGTGTATAAGTGGGTATGGTGTGGAAGAAAAGAGAAAGAAAGAGAGAAGGCAGTGGCGTGGGGGTGGTATAAATATATTGGTGTGTTGCTGTCTGTTTTGGATGTCTGGGGAATACATGAGCATGGGTGTGTGAAAATGTGGGTGCAAGGTGGTGAGGCGCATGAAGAGTTCTGTGATTATGTGAGTGGGTGAGTATGAATGAAATAGAGGGAGAGAAGGAAACACGGTAGTGGGTGTGAGGAGTATTTGCATGCATGAAAAAGGAAAATGGGTGCAAGGCAACCTGCTGCTACTACTGTGTACGTAGTTATGGTGTGTGTTATATATATTTGTGGTGTATTTGTGTAGTTTTGAGTGGTATAACAAGTAGGAAAAGGGTGCAATGGGTGAAATAGGTGTCTTGGACAAGAATAGAAGCTACTGCCTCACAATGTGAAGTGCATTGTGTGTATAAATTGGGTTTTTGCTTTGAAAAAGGAAATGGGTATGGTGTTTGTGTAGTAGGTGTGTGTCTTGAAGTGTGTTTAGGTGTGTATGTGTAGGTGTCATGGGGGACCGTAGAGAGTGAGTATATTTATGTACATATAGGGTGATTGACAGAGAAGAAAAAGCAAAATGATTTTTGGGCATGTAGTTAGTAAATATCGGGTTAGCGTTAAGTACGATACATGTAAAGGGTAGTGCATGATTCTCGTTATCATGTAAAACTTTACAGTATGATGCGTTAGGTGATATTAGAATATGTAGCAAAAGTTTATAATTTTTTGAAATCATATGCATTTTTAATATTTTCTATAATTTCAAATTTGTAAAATTATTTTGGAAACTTTAAACCCTGAAAATGTTCTTGGAAAAATTATAGTAGTATATTTTATGGTATAAATAAGACTCGGTTTGAATTTGATGATTTTTAGAGTTGATTTTCTATGGTTTCCGTATCGCATTGATTTTAGCAAAACCAATAATTTAAAACTAGTTTTAATGCCTTTTAATTTCTGATTTAAATTTTTGCAATTTTTATACATATTTTAAAGCTGTTACAAAAATTATGGGACTTTATTTTTAGCTAGAAGCAATTTTGGCAATTTATGGGTTTTTTATTGCATTAAGGAAATTATTTTAATTTGAAATTATTTTAAAATTCATATTTTGACCTTTAATAATGTTTTAAGCTATATTTTACTGTAATTTATAATAAATTTGAAATACTATTATGTATTAAAGAGCGTACCAGATTCTCGGTTAGATTGGCCGCGTGCAAGGCGCGCTTTGAGTTAAGTGATTTCGGAATTAGAAGTGAGCACGTGCAGGTAGCTGATATTAGGTTTATAATATTGCAGCATAGATTGTGTTCTAACAAATTGATTGCCAATCTAGGTTTATTCAGAATATACGCGACCTTGGCTATATTCAATATCGTCTGATAAATATTTCCAATGCCTGTTCCATAATTCCAGTGGTTCTGCTATCTCGCAAAACAACAGCATAGTCACAAATAAATCTCTTAATTGCCACCCACTTTGAAACCTTGCAGCCTCATTGAGCGCATCATGCCACTCGCCATCATCATCAAGGAGGCCACTGTGGTAGCATGCTTGTCTATAGTTCTTGTAAACTATACCATTGACACTTCTCAACTCTTCATAACATGTTGGCCCCCTAACAACACTAAGCAACATTCTTAGATAGAAAAGCTCACCGGATGTGGGATGCACATAAACCATGTAGCCAATGCAATTCCTACGTTTTCTTGGAACCCATTCTCGTGCATCTCTATCCCACACGAAGTGCTCTGGAAACTGACTATAAGTTAGATTCTTAGCAAACTCGTACATATCGTTTGCCTTCATCCATTCCACAAATATTGTGCTGTTTGGATCTGTTCTTTTTAAAACTTTCGGCAGAGACTCTGATTCTCTAAAAGTGATTGACTGTTCATTTTCCAGATGGAAAGACAGCTGTTGGACAGCAGGATCCCTGAAATGAATTCGAAATTCAAAGATTCTCCAACAAGCTTCAGAACCCGATAAATAACGGCACTTCAGGTATTGTTTAACCTCATCTATAGTTCTGATGCTTTCTCCCATGTCAGGGCCATCATGTTCTATCACTATGGTAGCTTTATCCGGTCCTTTCGTGATAAATTTAAATAGGTACTTGATGGACTTTGCTATATTGCACCACTCAATATTGATGTGTGCTTGAAACTTGACTATTAGATTGCGATTAAATAGGACAACACACCTGAAAAATATATTAAGACAAAAGGTCAGGCCACTAAATTGATGTAAGAAAAAAAATCTTGACTAAAGAAATGTTACACGCACATAAAAACATTATAATTTGTACCTATTATCCAGTGACCCGTGCTCTGTTTACACCGTTCTTCCATCGTCACGTCTCTTGTATACTGGAAACCCATTATGATCAGCATACGTTTCTGAGCAGAAGTCTTTTGGAAAGTTTTTCATGCATTTCCCATCTTTCATACAGGAATTGTTTGTGTTCGTGCCGCCACATGGTCCATGCATCATAAATTTGACCATAGTTTTGAAGCCAATTGGATCTTCATCTTTATCTAGAATCTCTGCTGATATGATACAGTTTATTTCGGGTGGATCATGACATTTGTTGTTTTCTGAGATCCATATCAAAATGTGTGCATGGGGAAGGCCCCTTTTTTGGAATTTGATAGTATAAACAGCTGCCACATAAAAGTTTTGAGGATTTATAAAATTTTTTTGACAGAAAATCACCTTAAAAAGAGAAGATTTAAGATATACCTGCCATAACCTCTCTAAATATTTTTCCCTTTCTAAGATCATCCATCAACTCACCCAATTTTATTTGAAAAACTCTGGACACAATATTCGGTCGATCCTCGGGCTATTGACCGGGAATGAATTTTAGGAAAGATTGTATTTTTGGCCACTTTGAATTGCATGTGAATGTAAAGATTGTATTTTAGGCGCATGAAGAGTTCTGTTGCATGTAGCGCGGCCCACCTGTGAAAGAAGCTGGCAACACCAAACGCTTACCAACTTTCTTTGGGCATATATCTCCCTTCAAAACAGCATCCTTGATATTGGTATAAGGATCAGCCCTAATTTTCTTTTGATTATTGTGTACCCAAGCTAAATGACCATGTTCGATACTTGTATATGCATCAACCACAAACTGTTGAAAAAGTCTACCTCCTTTAAGCAACGTATGCCCTTCGTTTGCTCTTTATTGTAGTCTAAAGGCATAATACTCTTGCATCGACACGATGTTTCTCTTTGATGGATTGACATTGACAACATCCCTGTGAAAGATATTCTTTCGATAACCGTCCTCGCCATAAGGAAATAGTATAGGATACTGCATTGACATAAAACTTGGATGTAAAGGGCTGATTCGTTTTAATCCATCAGTAACATTATCAACCACTACATCCCTAGGGTTGTAGAAATCATCAGCAATAATGAGTGCAGCTACCTCGTAAGGGTTTGGGATATTAGTCTCCCGTCCATCGCAAGTACGACACTCAAACAGTCGTAGTTGAGCAGAATTGTAATCACATTGGCAAAGCGTTGCCTAGGAGTACAAAAAGACTTAATTAATTCATTGTTGACATCAAACACATGCATAAGTGTTTCAACAACGGTACTATCAATATCCTATGAACCTCCTGATGCTGAGAACACACCCATCTGGTTTGACAATTCATTTTCACCTTCGTATAAATATAATTGCAAGAACTTCGGTTGTTGTCCCTCTAGAGGCAACAACGACCCAATTTTGGGATGATTTTGTCCACTAATTTTGAAGATATATGGTCCTTTTCCGTCATTGATAGAATTTTTGACTTTCCCTCCAATTGAAGTGAGCGTAATATGGAATTGTAAGCGCAAATTGATTCGCAGAACTTCTGATCGCCGTTGTAATCTAGTAATTCATCCAACTCTTGAGGTGTTTCTTGGAATAAAGGAAACTTCATTTTTCCATTTCCACAACATATTGAAAACTTAGGGACTGGAGTATTTCTTGACTTGACTGATCTCTCCTCCTGCCAGACAACTGCATTACAATACGTGCATATTTTGTCTGGTGGTACGAATGCCTTTGGCTCGATTACATAACCTGCAAGTGCATGGTTCAAGTAAGTTGATTAACTTTTATTGTCATCGTAGCATGATTGGACACCAATAGAAAGATTTGGGAAGGTAAACAAATTATCATTGCCACATGGTTTTTGCCACCATCCTGAACCAATCTCTTCAATTGCTCATAAAAAAACTAAAGAGAAAAAGAAAAAGATGCAATACCTAATTGGACAACACCAGTACGATTAGGAATTGATGATTCACTGACAGAAGTTATCTTGGCTTCTATTTTAAACCAATAGAATGGAAACATCATAATCAACATAATTGAATAGGTTTCTATAAAGCTCTCAAACTAATGTGGCTTATTATCCATGGATAGGAGATTCATACCTTTATTACTTAGCTTGAATGTTACTGTCATGTCTATCTGCATGAACTTCTGCTGTTGATTTAGCAGACCTTTGGTTTACGTGCATTGATTGTAACTCATTGGATGGTAGTTTTCTTAAATATTGTAAGAGTTTTATTCAAGTTGAAACAAGTAACTTGAATTAAAAAATTGAAATAAATAGACGAAAAGCTAGCTGTATGTCTCTTATGCTTAAGAACATTATAGCGATGTCTTCTTGCATCTTTAGACTTCCACCTTTGTTCTAACAAAGAAATTTCTTCCATAAAAAACTGAATTGAATAGATGAAAACACTTCTTGTATGTCTCTTTTGCTTAAGAACATTATAGTGATGTTTCCTTGCATCTTTAGACTTCCATCTTTGTTATAAGTAACAATGTCTACACATACTTATTGTCAATCACTAATATAAGCCGGTTCATATGCTATTGACTAACATACATTTGCATACACCTTGAACATAATCATTTCCTATGAATGGTAGAAGCGTCTACCTCTATTTTCTAACAGAAATATCTGGGGCATTGCAAACAGTAACTCTTAGAGCAAGACCCATGTTGCTAATAAACAGATGTTCTTAATGTGGAATTATATAGAATTATGACTATTGCCTTCATTAGTCAATGAAAGCGTACCTGTAGCTGCCACAATTGGGTGATGCTGTTCATTTTCCAGTTGACTCTTCTGCCTCTTTGAACAATATCTTTCAGTCAATGAAAGTAAACCTGCAGCTGTCGTAGTTAGATCATGTGGTTCAGTTTCCATTTGTCGCAATGTGGAAGTATATAGAATTATGATATTGCCTTCATCAAACAATGAAAGTATACCTGTAGTTGCCACAACTGGATTATGCTGTACATTTTCGACTTGACGTGGCCTCTTTGAACAGTATTGCAGTTGGTTGCAGCAACTTGAGATCCATGTTCTTCTAAAGTCTTTTCTAGTCTACATGTATGTCTCTTATTCTTAAGAACACTGCGGCGGTATGTTCTTGCATCTTTGTACTTCTTCCTTTCTTCTAATAAATATGTGCCCATAGATGGTTGAATTGAGTTTATAGTGCACCCCAGTCCATATCCCATTGGTTAAGATATTTGTGGTATATCAATCAAACATATCTTTTTTGACAATTAGTTGAAGGAGCATCAATGGCTATTTGACAACACCAATGGTCAGCTTATAATTTACAATATTTGAAGCAAGACCGACATTGATATATATCAGGAAATTGGTACTAACTTCTTTCAACCGTGATAAAAATTGTACCTGAAACATCGCCATTTTGATATTCTTTTGTTTCAACTTGATAGGCAACCTCTTTGAAGTGCATGGAGGCCGTCTACAAGCAAGTTCAGCAGCACTCAAGGAAACCTGATCTGTAGCTGCCAGAATTGAATCATGTTGTTCAGTTTTCACTTGATGCAGCCTCTTTGGGAACTAGTTTTTGGTTAATGAAAATATACGTGTAGCGGCTAAAATTGAACTAGTTTTTAGAAAGTACAATTGTTGGTAGTTAGCAACTTGATCTACGTGTTGTTCTAAAGTTTTTTCTAGTCTACGTCTCTTATTCTTAAGAATAGTACGAAGATGTGTTCTAGCATCTTTGTAGTTCCTCCTTTGTTCTAATAAAGACATGTTGACATATGGCTGAAGCGACGGCCGGTCCATGTGCGATTGATTGATATAGTATGTTGTATATCACTGAAATGTATCTAACACTGGTGGAGATGAACAAGGGTTCACCAAGCTTGAATATTCTACATACATGTTGTCTCTCTACCTATTGCTGATGATGACTGTGGAAGAAAAGAATCTCCCTATTGCTACTGAAATGTATCTAACACTGACATGTTGACATATGGCTGAAGCGACGGATGGTCCATATGCGATTGATTGATATAGTATGTTGTATATCACTGAAATGTATCTAACACTGGTGGAGATGAACAGGGGTTGACCAAGCTTGAATATTCTACAAACATGTTGTCTCTCTACCTATTGCTGATGATGAGTGTGGAAGAAAAGAATCTCCCTATTGCTACTGAAATGTATCTAATACTGGTGGTGATGAACAGGGGTTGACCAAGCTTGAATATTCTACAAACATGTTGTCTCTCTCCCTGATGATGAGTGTGGAAGAAAAGAATCTCCCTATTCTTGATGATGAGGGTGAAAGAAAAGAATGATAAGAGTTTTAGGGGATATAGACGACCAACAATGTTAGGAGTTTTTAAGTTTTGTTTGGTAAAGAGTTTTTCATACCCATCATGACTCAATGTCCTACAGATATGTTTTATCTCTCCCTATAGCTAATGATTGATGATAAGCGTGCACAAAGAGAGAAAGAGTTTTACGGGACATGGATGACTAACACTGGATGGAGTTTATAAGGTTTTCTTTTGTGAAGTGTTGTCATAAGGTTGGACTTACCCATGTTAAGAGGTAAAGAAAAATTGAATACTTTATTTACTTGAAGAGCCCAATTAAGTCGGGGGACTCTCACAAAGAGGATGACGTGTCGCAAAATTAAAAGGGGTAGAAAGGAAAAATAACACTAAAAAAAGCTTATTTGTCATTTCGGTGACGCACAATGCTTCGTCTATTATATATTTATTATTACTAGTCCCGTAACTCGAACAAGGGCCAGGTGAGTTCTAGTTAAACGCTATCAATATGTTTGAATTTTAATATATTTTGGTGGAGTTAAGGTTGGGTATTTAAGCATTATGCCGATGGTTTTGAAAACTACAATTTTTGAGTTTTCGCTTGGAGTGAACCATTGAATTCAAAACATATCGCATTCATTCATTTCACATATAAGTAGCATCATTATCAAGAGAAATTCAATAAAAGTATAATCCAGAAATTGTTTCATAATAGCAAAGCATGTTGAACTGCTTGACAATTATTAAGATCCAGAAGTTCAAAATAAAGTATTCAAAAGGTGAAGCATACAATGAATAATCAATTATTTGCACGAAAAAGTTCAGTTTCAAGAATTATAAACAAAAATATATTTACGCTATTCATTTTGGTTCTATATTCATATAAGTGTGGGAATTTTTTTAGTTTTTCACATTATGTTGCGCATCATCAACAGTTTTATTTTAAAATACTTCTGATAGAAATCCTTACCATATGTCAAATTAATGATCTAAACAGCCCTCTACAATGAAATTTAAAATTTATAAAAGAAAGTAAAAGAAAGGCACAAACAATTTTTTTAGTAAATTACTGTCTAGACTGAATAAACCTAATAAAAAAACATGCCATGAAAACCTTAGTGTAACATCCCAGAATTTTCCGGAATGTTAACACTCGCTCGATTATTTACACTAAGATAATACTATCTCAAACTCAACCAAATAATACCATCAATCTGTCAGAGCAACTAACCATCAATGAAATCATACTCTTATATGATTTCATAAGTAAAATACCAAATTGATATCCTACAAAATTTAAACAATACTATTCACCCACGCAGGGGTTCTAAATAAAAAAAATACAGTAACTTAAATTCACTCGCTCGCTAGCCTCAAGTCCAATTTCAAGAATTCTAACGCTGGTTACTACCTGCAGAAAAGAAGTCAAAGGAGAGTGAGCTTTTGAGAGCCCAGTAAGGTCGATCAAAGATTTAAAATCACAAAACGATTCGGACAAGTTTTCATATAAAACTTTTTGAAGAGTATTTTAAATAAAATACAGTATTTAGACAAAGATGAACAAAACCAACAATTTTTACATTCAAGTCCAATAACATCTTTTTGAGAGATTTTGCTTTCGATGAAATCGCTACAATACGATATAAATATAGAGATGAGTATTTAACTCAATCCCTTAAATAATAGTCATTTCAAAATAATTCAGGTGCAATCAAATAGAAACGAGAAACATCGAACATGAGCAGTACAGAAGCAAAGCCACCCCGGCAATGCTCGATCACTTTACATATGCATATGTACACTGACTAGTCCATCTAGGTACTAATTAAACTCATCCAACAGACCATCCTTATAATGCAAACAATACAGACTATCCTTATGGCTCCCAAGTTACTAACTCATGTCAACATTGAGAAGCAATAAATAGAATTCAGAACATTTTCCGATAATTGAATCGATAAAACAAATGACAACAATTAAAGAATTCCAAACAATCGCTTAAGGTTCAAGTTACGGTTTTATGGACAGTTTCAAGGCAAACGTTTTTATTTCAATCATAGAAATCAACAATCGCTGTATTTTGTAAAACTGTATTATAAACATTTGAAATAGAATAAGGAAATGGGGTTCGGAGAGAATTCATTACCTCGGTCCAAGCTAAGCAGTGCTACCAAGCCTCGATAAAAAATATTTGAATGAACCTAAATCGACAATTTATTTGTTAGAACACAAACTGTGATCAATACACTATAAACCCTATATCATCTACCCACCACGTGCTCACTTCTAAACCCGAAATCGTTCAACTCAAAACGCGCCTCGCACGTGGCCAACCTAGCTAACAGAGAACCCGGTACGCTCTTTAATGCGTAACAATATTCCAAATTTAGTATAAATTACAATAAAATAATTTTGTAGTTTAAAACATTATAAAAAGTTAAAATATGAATTTTCTGATTTTTTTAATATTTTAGAATTAAAACAATTTTCTTAAACCCAATAATAGCCATAATTACTTCCAGCTGCAAAATAAGTCTCATAATTTTTATAACAGCTTTAGGATACTTATAAAAATTATAAAAATTAAAATTAGAATTTAAAAGACATCAAAACTATTTTTAGAATGTTTGTTTTTCTAAAATCAATGCGATACGGAAATCATAGCAAATCAACTCCAAAAATTATCAAATTCAAACTGAGTCTTATTTATATCATAAAGACATTATCATAATTTTTCCCAGAACATTTTCTGGGTTTAAAGGTTCCAAAATAATTTTACAAGTCTAAAATTGCAGAAAATACTAAAAATACATACGATGTCAGAAACATATGAAAATTTTACAGTAATTCTAATATTGTTCTATAGTTTACGATACCCAACAGCCATGTTGTACAATTGTGCAAGCACAGTGTACTGTTCACTCAGAACACAGTTACTGTTCATCGTCTTCTTCTCTTCTTTCAGCTTCTGTACAAACCCAGAATGCACACAGTTCACACATATGGCTGTCCCTCCCATTTTCCTTACCCACATCATACACTACACTCACTGTATACATTACACCTCCAAGATTTCATCTTCACAATTATTTTACAAACTACAGCAATGCACAGCCACTGTTGTGGCTTCTTCTACTTGCTCATTCTCTTGCTTACACCCCCCACACACAACGCATTCACGCACATAAACACTCAGTTGCTACTGCCTTTCTTGCTCATAAGACACACACTTGGCTGAACCACCTTTTACACATACTCTCACTGCTTGCCATTTTGGCAACTTCACCACATATTCCTCACTTGTTCACTCACCAAAACGAACATATATACACCTGTGGACACATTATATAAACACACATATATTCCAATTACCCATTACCTTCAACAACAAAACCACATATAAATATTCCTTCCAAATACCCACTGCCTCCAAGTTGATCAGCTAATCTACAAACCCAGAAGAATATCATGCATCAGCCCCCATGGCTGCCCTTTCTTCATGCAAAACACACAGCCATCACAGCTGTTCCCCTTCCTTTTTGCCACTACCCACACACAGTTTACTCCATATCACAGCTCCTCGCATCACACAAAAAAAAAGAAACCCACTTTACACACACATAAGCACACACAAAACAAATGGGTATACTGCCTTGCGGCAGTACCCTTTTTCCACGCAGCCCCCTCACTCACGCTGAACACAGTTTCATATACACTCTCATGTAGTCTAGCAAATGAAACTTTCCTAACCTCACAACTATCGTGCCCTCTTCTACATGCATTTACACAGCCATGGCAGTACCTTTATCTTCCCCATTTTACACCTCTACAAGCACACAAAGGAAACACAAACACATCACACTAACGTTGCCATTACGGCAGCCCTCCATCCCCTTCGGCATGTACCCCAAAAACTCTCCATACTCCCACGCAAAAATAACATAGCAACAGTCCCTTTTAAGCACAAATACAGAAACCATCACCCCCGGCCAACACCGAACCCATACACACAAGCACACGGCAGGATTTTTTAGCCTTACCTTTTTGCTCATGCACACAGAAAAACCCACATGATCTCCCAAGTTCTCTTACGTCCCCCAACCCCTTAAATCTATGGGAAGTTAAATCACAGAGAAAGGTTTTAAAAAAAAAAGCTTACCTGAAGAAATACACCCAAGTCGCCGGAGAAAAATATCCCTTCAATCTCTTCCCTGAAGATCTCTCCCTCAATATCTCTCTATCCCTTTCTCTCTCTCTCGGCAATGGTTGTGACGGCTGAAGGAGTTTTGGGCGGATTGCCATATATTGCTATATAGTTAAACCTAAAATAAAACCCTAGTTATAGAAAGACAAGAAAACCCTTCTCATCTTTTTGTCACTAAATCTTTTACCCGAATTTATCATCCCGAAAATGGTCCAACAATATATCTCTATGATAAATTATGCGTTAAGAAAATTATCAACTGTTTATTACCCTATCTCGGTCGACAAAACGTCACTAATAATAAGCGCACCGGTACTAAAAATAAATTTGTCGCTAAAAATATATCAATGCTAAGAAAATTAATTTATCGCTAAAATACTTGTCGACATTTAAGCATAAAAATATATCGTCGCTAAAAAAATTTCCAAAACTATCATTTACGCTAATTATCACTAATTACCTCAATCAATGTCACTTATAATTTCCATCTTTAATACATAACTTACGATTTTTAAAACATTCGTTGCTAAAGGTTGCCGCTAAAATTTCACTCGCAGAAATCGACGCTAATCCTGTGCATAAAAGTCGTCGCTTAATAACAAATTATCCGGCTAGGCAATACCAAGGTTCGGGGTGTTACACTTAGTGTAAAAATGAAAGTCTACTTATTCATTATACTAACATATAAGGTCTTAATTTTCACTAATAACACCTCAAAAGTTCTTTAGAAATATAATAAAATATCAAAAATGTAAAATACAAAAATCATGTATGAAATCAAAGATAAATAATTCACAAAGTAACGTATTTCCAAAGTCAAAGATAAATATTCCACAAATTAATATTTTTGAAAATAATTTACAAAATGATATGACTTAAGTTTTAAAAATATTTATGTTTTTTTTTATATTTTTTCAGTGTTTATTTGTTATTATCTTAAAGTGTTGTTGAGGTATTAATAGTTAAAATTAAGTCCTAATATGTTGATACATTGATTAGGTAGAGTTTTATAAGGTGTAAAATTGGTTTTCTATGCATATAACGTAAACTAAAATTATGGCAACAATAATTACGAATTTTTTAAATAATAAATTAAAGTAAAAATCACGATGTATGTGCAATTTTAATAAAAATGAATAAAAAAGGAAAAGGACTCGAAAAAAAAATCATGATAATGGGTCACAAAGTTGCTCTTGTAAGAGTAAAAAATCACTTCTATATCTTTTAAAACTCTACATATGTTTGAGTGTTTATTTTGTTGTTTGAAGTATTTTTGAGGTGTTAATTACGTAAAGTTTTAGAAGATATAGAATTGATTTCTTATCCTTATAAGGTCAACTAAATTTATGGTAATAATACATCCGAATTTTTTTAATAATTAGTTATAATAAAGAGTCATGCACGTATGACTTTAACAAGTAGAGGTCAAAAAGAATAGAACACCAAAGCAAACATGATGCTATGTAAATTATGTTTTTTTTTTTTTTATGTTTGAGTGTTTGTTTTGTTATCTAAAGTATTTTTGAGGTTTTAATAATTAAAATCAAGTCCTAGGATGTTGTTACATTGATTAGGTAGAGTTTTAAAAGGTGTAAAATTGATTTTTTTGCTCTTATAAGGTCAACTAATTTTATGATAATAATACATCCGAATTTTTTAATAACAAGTTATAATAAAGAGTCATAATGTATGTGAGACTTTAATAAGTAGAGGTAAAAGAGGAATGAAATACCAAAATAAACATGATGATGTATCGGAAAATTGAAGAAAGATGACGTGTCGCATAATTGAAAGGGAGTAGAAAAGGAAAAAAAAAACACTAAAAAATGCTTATGTGTCATCTCTATAGCACACAACTCTTCTTCTATTATATATTTATATGATATGATATGATATATATGACATATAAAATGATATGATATCAAATAAATATAGATATAGATTTCTTGCTTCGATTGGTATATACTATATTAGGCCAATCAGAGATACTTAGCAGTGTTTAGCGACTGCTAAACGTGATACTGGGCAGGCCTATACTATATTATCTTAGGTTGGGCAGGCTTCTTCTTCTGGTTTACATCATTTCTCTTTCCTAATTAATCTTGTTGTGGACTAAGGCAAGTGAATACTGCTTTGTAATGCTTCGACCATACCTCTGCCCGCTCTTTACCTCTTACTAAAATGACCAAGTGAAGAATTGTGCTCCTTTCCCAGCAGCTATAAATACGAAGGCCATGAAACCAACCCTCTTTTGAACAACTTCAAATAGTTCTGACATGGTGCTAGAGTATTTCCCTTCTTTCGCTATCCTTTTAGCTTCCCTTCAGTTCATGTACATAGTTGTCAAGCAATGGAAAGGATCTAAATCAGCACTACCACCAGGGCCAAAGGGGTTGCCTCTTATTGGGAACATATACCACCTAATTGGCTCATCACTACCACACCATGCTTTAAGAGATTTGGCCAAGAAATATGGTCCCGTTATGCACCTAAGACTTGGTGAGCTTACAACCATAATCATTTCATCTCCAGAAGCGGCTGAGGCGGCCTTGAAAACACACGAGCTCAGTCTTGCGCAACGTCCTATACTTCACGCAGTAAAGGCTATGTCTTCCGGCGGATTTGGAGTCATCTTCGCCCCTTATGGGAATTATTGGAGACAAATGCGAAAAATTTGTACACTGGAACTACTAAGCGCTAAGCGTGTCCGATCATTTAGACCAGTGAGAGAAGAGGAAGTTACCAAGTTTATTGAGTCCATTCACTGTTCCTCATCGAACGGGGATTCTGCTATTAATCTGACGGACAAGATATTCAAATTGACTAATTGCATCACCTCAAGGGCTATGTTTGGTAAAGAATGCAAGGAGGGAAATGAATTTGTTATGGCAGTGAAGGGAGCGAGCGAGTTGGCCGGTGGGTTTGACATATCCGAGCTGTTCCCTTCATTGAAGATTCTTCATTTCTTTAGCAGCAAAAAATCTACACTGGAGAATCTGCACCTAAGGCTGGATAAGCTTCTTGATAATGTCATTGATGACCACAAAGCCAAAAGGGCCTTGAATCATGACATGTCAGGGCATGAAGAAGAAGATCTAGTCGATATGCTTCTGAATCTTACGGACTCAACTCACCTAGAATTCCCGTTCACCACCACTGACATCAAAGCTATCATTCTGGTACGTACAAATGTAACTATGTTTCCTATACTGTTTCTGTTTAGTTCTAAATTTCTCACATTATTATAAGGCAAGTGCTCGAATCTGCTCGGAACTAGATAACGGAACACCCTGGACTAGGAGAAATGAGCTACATTACTATCATATTTCTTCAGAACATGCACAAGTGACTGATTACTCTATGCTAATATTCAGGATATTTTTGGAGCGGGAACAGATACGTCAGCGACAACAACTGCATGGGCCATGGCAGAATTAATGAAGAACCCAAAAGTGATGGAGAAGGCACAAGTAGAGGTGCGGCAATGCTTTAGAGGCACAAAAAAAATCAATGAAGAAGACATTCAGGAACTAAAATATTTGAAGTATGTAATCAAAGAAACCTTAAGGTTACACCCACCTGCTCCACTGATCCCAAGAGAATCCATGGAAAATTTTCAAATGGGTAAGTACAAGATACCCGCAAAAGCTAGACTTATGTTTAATCTCTGGGCAATAGCTAGAGATGCGAAACATTGGCCTGATGCGGATTGCTTCCGACCAGAGAGGTTTCATGAATCTTGCATTGATTACAAAGGAACCAATTTTAAATACCTCCCATTTGGAGCCGGTAGGAGGATGTGTCCTGGCATAGCATTTGGTATTGCAAACGTTGAACTTCCACTTGCCCAACTCCTGTATCACTTTGATTGGAAACTCCCGCGTGGAATGAAGCCAGAAGAGCTCAGCATGACTGAAGGGTTTGGCGTGTCCGTGAACAGAAAGGACCCATTGTACCTCATTGCAACCCCAGTCTGCTCCACTGAATAGAGATAAGTTAATAAGGCTTGAGAAAAGTTAAATGGCAGCCATCACTAATCTAAGGGGAAATACTAGTATTCGTCAAGTTCATTAGATGTAGTGTTACTATTTGATAATCGTGTGTACTAAGTTTCCTTTGGTTTAGTCTAATAAAAACATCTTGTTTATGTTTCCTTCTTTTGTCCATGATACCTCTCAATCGAAAAGGGCACTTTAAGAGTGCCAAGTGAGACCAGCTCAAACTAGAGTGGAGGAATCCCCCAAATCAATTATAGGAGTATCCATGCTGTAATGGCTTTCATGATAAAAAAAAAAAAAATTGCTACAAAAATTGTTTTGTATGGTGTTGCTAAATTTATAATAAAATTCTTCTGCCGCTGTAATGCATTTAGCAACACTTGATTACAAAAGAGGATCCTAGTCCGGTCAATCTTGCCTTCAATGCTCAAGTTGACCACATGTTGCTTTGTTCTGTAACAGCAACTATGCTGTATAAACTGGAGAGACAATCTCTGTGCTAGCAATAGTAAGTAGCTGACCATACTTCTGATAAAAGTAGACGATCAACATAAATGGAATCGGCAAGGCCTTTTACGGTTCGCCTGCGTTCTGCCTATGTATGTACTAATATACAAGTGGCAGAGATAGCTGCTTTTGGTTGAAAGTATTCTTTGTCAGGGATGGTAGCTTTCTTACTGTAGTGTTAGCTGTAATCCCATAATTCGAAAAATCAACATGCATGATAGAAGAAAAATCTTGTGAAACTTTTTCTTCTCTGGATATCAAACTCGTTACAAGTCGATACTGGCTAATGGCTAAAAGTTTCAACCGGGAAAAGGGAAAAAATGTGAAATAAGCTTCTTTGTTAAGTCCTTGTTGCACTACAAGAAAACTATTTTTTTTTTGCGACGGACTTTTAGCGACAGAGGAGATTCCGCCGCTAAAAGACATTTCAACGACGGAATGTACCGTCTGTAAAAGTCCGTCGGCAAAAACCTTTACCAACGGAAAATACCGTCGGTAATAATTTTTGCAGATGGACTTTTACCGACAGAATATTAGCGACAGTGTCACCGTCGCTAAAAAGTTTTTAGAAAATATCTAATATACGAGGAGTTTTTAAAAAACATTTAGCGACGGAATACGGCCTTCGCTAATACTTCCGTCGGTGAAAGTGTTTAAAATAAGACTTTCTGCCACGGACTTTTAGCGACGGAATTTCCATCGCTAAAAGTCCTTACATAACACAGCTTCGTCTTTTTTTCACTCTCCCCATTTCTTTCTGTCTCTCACTCTCACCCACTCACCGAGGATATTTTTACCAGCGTTCTCCCCCTCTGTGCGACATCACCTCCACCCCCACCCCCCGACGTCGTGCCCCTCCATATTCGTGTGCCACCAACGCTGCGCCACTAATTCCCTCCACTGCCGCACCACCAAGGCCCTCCATTGCCGTCGCGCCACCAATACTTCCGCCGCCACACCACCTCTCTGTATGTCCATTTGCCCTAATTTTCTTTAATGCATTTTTAAGCTCCATTTGCCCTAATTTGTTTCTGGAATTATGATATGTTTCTTATAATTTCAATGATTTTTAATTGCTGATGGAATTGATTTTGTAACTGATGGAATTAGTTGTTTAATTGTTGATGGAATGAATGCCCATATTTGTATATTACTATTATTAGAGAGTATGGAGAATTGAGATTGTTGATGGAGGATGGGACCCAATTGAATTCCGATATCGGATATGCAATTTAGTTGAATGGTGGGTTGAAATTAGGTTAATATAATTAGGTTAACGCGATAATAATTTAGTTGAAAAATGTCATTTAAAACCCCCACCGCCGTGAGGCAGTGTGTTCCAAAATCTACTGAGAGAAAACGTAGGTGTGTGCTTTAGTTTGTGCTCTGTGTGGGTGCGTTAGAGTGTTAGAGTGAGCTGTGTGTGCCGGTTAATGTGTGCGATACGTGAATGCATGAGTGTTGTGTTGTGTGCGTGTGTGAGTGTATGCAGTGTAGATGCGCCGCATGTATTTGTGTGAGTGCAAGGAGCTGTCGAGGCAGCTATGCGTGTGTTTCCACAACTATATAGATATAGCCTATCCATTTTCTGAAGTAGCAGCCTTGTTCTCTTCCCAGATTTTTCTCAATGCCTTCGTCTTATCGAGTGGTTTACCCTCCTTTCGAGAGGTTTCATGATTCAAGCTGAGATGAATAGCTGTCAAAGAAGATGAAGCCAACGGGATGGGAATTAAGAGTTGCTCTTCTGACCGAGAAAGCCATTGAGAAAGCCCTAATCGAATCGAACCCTAAATTAAACTAATCGAACCCCTAAGTAGAACCCTAAATTGAATGCCCTAATCCAATCGAACCCTAAATTGAACTAATTAGACCCTAAATTGAATGCCCTAATCGAATAGAATCCTAAATTGAACTAATTGAACCCCTAAGTAGAACCCTAAAGTGAATTCCCTAATCCAATCGAACCCTAAAAATTGAACTAATTGAACCCCCTAATTGAACCCTAAATTGAATGTCTCAATTCAACCGAACCCTAAATTGAACTAATAGAACCCTCTAATTGAACCCTAAATTGAAGTAATTGAACACTTATTAAATCCTAAATTGAATGCCTTAATCGAATTGAACCCTAAATTGAAATAATTCAAGCGCATCAGATATGTGCATTTTGAACAATTTTTTCCCATTTGAACATTGATCCTTTGTATGTTTACATGAGTTTGTAATTTGAGAGTCATAAGGATGATGCATTTTTGGCGTATTAAGGATGGTTTGTTGGTTGGGTTAAACTAGTACCTAAATGGACTAGTCAGTGTACATTTGCATATGTAAAGCGTATCAAGCACTACCGGGGTGGCTTTACTATAGTGTACTACTTGTGTTCAACGTTTTCTGTTCCTATTTTATTTCACTTGAAGTGTTTGAAATGGTTATTGATTTAAGGAATTGAGTTGATACTCATCCCTATATTTATATTGAAATGATGTGGTTTGATTTGAAAACCCTTTTAAAATTATCATTTGATTGTATATAGAAATTCATTTGAATCGATTTGTTTGTCCGTTATAAAAGTAGTTATTTAGCTTAAATGTAAAATCATCCGTATCGTTTTCTTATTTTTAAATCGTTGACCGAACTTACTGGGCTCTCAAAAGCTCACTCTTCTTTGACTTCCTTTCCGCAGGTGATAATTAGCATTAGGTTGAGGTTACCTGTGTGGATTATAGCTGAGCGTAAGAAGAGATTTGATCTTAGTATTTTTCATTAGAACCCCTGCGTGGGTGAAGAGTATTATTTAATTTTTTTCGTAGACTTAGATTTGGTATTTGATTTATAACTGTTAGTTGAGAGTATGATTTGATTATTGATTTAGTTGCTCTAATGATGACTGTCCACTTGGTTGTGGGGTTAATATTGTCTTAGAGTGAATGATCGAGCAAGTGTTTAACGTTCCGGATTTTCATGATGTTACAAATTTTATCTTATGGGACAATTATTGGGTGTAAGTTCTCAATGAAATAACACATAACAACATATGTGAACTTTTTGTGACCGACCTTTAGATTCATCAAGTAATGTGTGAAGTCCATCCCATGAATTGAGCATTGCACTGGAATTCTCCATGAAGTTCATCCCAAGCATCACCCCGTGCTCATCAAAGTTGATGACGTTGAAGTCAGCCTTACCCTTCCACTCATCGATCCTTGCATCGATGTTCTTGACAACCCCTTGAGTTGGTTGATCCTCAGCATTCACGGTCTTGAATCAACTCCCCATCATTAGTTGGTTTGAGCCCCAGCTTCTCGGGAACCTTGGCACCCATGTCCACCAATGCTTGTAAGGTCATCCCACCAATGTCCATCGTTGCGTAAAACAAGCCTTGTCCTTTTTTCTTCTTCTTGGCCTTGGCAGCATCCTCCTTTGACTCATTCTGCACCACAACATTGAGCTTCTAGAACGCCCCCGTATTCACCTTCCCGTTGCTTTCAATGAACCGCCCACTACAAGAAAGAGCACTTTTAGCATGGTTTTTACTCACAGAAACAAACCAAGTTCTAATAGTGCCCTCTACCGATAGATATGGCCATCAGTACACTACAAGAAAAATGCCCTGTAGCAGCGCTCTATAGCAGTGGCCTAAAAAACCGTTGGCATATATAATATACAGCAGCGGTTTATAGCAGCAGAATTAGGGGCCGCTGGTATAGACGGTTTACAACAGCGGCTACTTTTCACCGCTGCCATAGCTCGTAAAAAAATTGCCCACGTCTTCGGCGGGGCCAAAAACCTTACGCTCCAAAAACCCACGAAATCTCCGCGCCAATTGAAATCCAATAGAAGCGGATAAAAAAGTTTAGGCAGCGGATATACCGCTGCCATATACACTCCCAATTTTTTTTCGTTCCCTGTGTCCCAAGAACTCACGTAATCACTTACCTTCCCCAATCGACTCTGGTTATGTTCTTCTATCTGATGCAAATACAAACACAAACACACATCAGAAGCATATACACAAACAAATCGACTCTCGATCTCCCTCTCTCCGTTCTACAATCAGACGCAAACAATCAAACGCAAACACAATCGCATGACGCAAACACAATCGCAGGACGCAAACAATCAGACGCAAAAGTAATCAGGTTACTTCAAACTCGGATTTCGATCTCCCTCTCTCGATTCTATCCCTCGATCTCCCTATCTCTAAAGAGCACACACACAACAGACGCACACACACACGGAAACACCAGACGCGCACACACCATAAAGTTGATATGGTTAATTGATGATTCTTTTGGTGCAACGGAAAGGAATCTCGAGAGATGATATTATGTGAGGCATCTTATTTCCCATTTGTCCAGCTGGTATTTTGATGGTATTATGTGAGGCATGCCCTGCCAAGGCATGCACAAATTTAAGCATTACTTTGCAATCACTTGTGCAGGTTTTAATTTGATTGCCGCTAGCAAGCATTGTATTTCGGGTAGTTAAGAGGTTGATCCAGCTAATTCCTTCCACGCACAAGGTATTCCTTCTTTCTGTTTCTGTATACTGTGGTTCATCTTTACCTCTCAGTTGTTCTAGATATAGTCTGACACTAAGGCAGTATTAGTAATTCTAAATGGGTGATGGGTACCTTGACTCATGGATACGCGTTCTAACACTTTCAGCACGTACAAGATATCTATCAGATCTCTATCATCGTTTCCTAGCCAACATTCTCTTAGTAATGTTACTCTTTTGAATATAGGCATTAAAGTGTGTTGTTACATGGACCCGTCAACAAAATCAGTGGAGAGTGACCCTGTTTCAAATGTAATTTTGGAGTTCGTGGTTGCTTAGCAAGTAGATTGCTGTGTAATGTTTGTTGGGCTGTGTCTGGCGTCGGGAGGAACCAGCCCTTGCATAAAGTGCATTGCCTTCAAAACTGAATTAAAGGTTAACTTCAATTTTTCTTTCAATCATTATCTATTCCAGTTTTGGTTATGTTTATACGTATATTTGTGTCTATAGTGTTTCCATGGCTAATAGACGGCAGCTTCGAGCACGAGTTAGTTGCAGCGCACAAGTGCCATCATAAGATTCTCCCCAGATCAACAAGCAGCACAATGTCGAGGTACAAACTAATGCCAATGTGGCTGCGATTACCGATACACCCAACATCGAGGATGAGGCACTTGATGCTGAGATGACCAGTCATCTTGAGGGGTCATAAAGTGACCCACCATCCATAGGTAAAGCTGAGTTTTGAGAAGGAAAAATCTGACTTTATTCTATCTATATTGTCATAATTGGTAGTCCATGTTTGGGGTGATTGGATTGCTATCTATATTGTCATAAGAAGGTAATTACACAGCAATAGTGAGTTACAATCTACCTGCATAGCTTAAGCATTTGGCAATCCAGCTTTTGACATTGGCAAGATATCTCTTCATAGTTCTATTACAATCCTCGTACTTTGATCTTGTAGTCAGAATTACTCCCAGGTGGTGCATATGATATTAAAGATTATTGCCCTATTAGTCTTGATGCAGTTTTGATTGCAATGAGTGAATGGACTCTAGATTGAGAGGACATTTGGTGGTATGTCACGTGGAACTGCATATGAGTGTATGCAGTTTTGATTGCAATGACCAATGTCTTAGGTCATGCCTGGCTTGATTTTTTGTCCCAGAGGTATCCCCTTGCTTTCGTTTGAGCTAGCGCTAGATCAAATATGTTGGGCAATACCAAGAGGCTCGCATCAAGTAGTGAATAATCAGATTTCTTGAACTCTCTTCTGATTATGATTTAGAAATTGTTTTCATTTTCCTTTGGTTATCTGATTATGCAGTGATAGATTTGTGTATCTTGTTCATCAGTGATTTTGTGTCTACCTTTAGAGGATAGTACCTTGCGGGGTCACCCTTGGAAAGAAACACGCGAGTTACAGAATTAACGGTAGCAACCAGCAATTGGGTTAAGATAATATCTTGTCTCTTTTCCCATAACCTGCGTGTTCATGCAGTAGATTTGTGTATCTTTTTTATCAGTGATTTTGTGTCTACCTTTAGAGTATAGTACCCTGTGGAGTCACCCTTGGAAAGAAAGACGTGAGTTACAGAATTAACGGGTAACAACAAGCAGTTGGGTTAAGATAATATCGTGTATCTTTTCCCATAACCTGTGTGTTCATGCAGTAGATATAAGCTTCCTTTGCAAAGCATCTTGCCCATATGAGTATTTCAACAAACATCCAAATGACAATTGACAACAGAGAACTGGAGAAAAACCCATTGGGGAACTTCCAAGTGGGAGAATTCACAAGTTTCAGAAAAGAAACTTGTGAATTCTCCCAGTAATCAAACCCAGCCTTTGCAAGGATTTGATTACTGGGTTGTTGGCTATATTTGGTGTCAGGTAGGTTCTAATACCCATCATACGTAATTAAGATTTGTTGCCTGCTAGTTAAACATATTAATTATATGTGCTTGTAAGTCAGGTGCCTCGTGCTATTAATTTATATTTCCATCATGTTCATAATATAGTACAGTTGATCTAAATGTACTATGTGAAACATATTAATTACAGGGAACAGTTTCACAGACCATGCTACTGGTTATAGTCAGGTACACTCACACAACATAGTGATTTACTATGTGAATTCCAACTGCATCATAGTGATTGCATATGGATATTTTCTCTTCTTAAACCTTTAAGACAGTCTTCTCCCTCCCCCTTTTGAGAAAAATGCAGCAGATAATTGTGTGCTCTTTTTTATGAGGAGTAATGCTAGACATTGAATTTCTGCGTTGATTAAACTAATGATTGTTATGCATGCGATACAACCACGTGTGCGCGCATCCAATGCATAAAGGGGAGACTAAATTGAGATGTAAAACAGGTCAATATTGTGCTTTGCTTCTCCCCTGAGAGTCAGCAAGACAGGTTGGAAATGAATTAGGTGATCTGCATTGTCAAAGCACCCAAGCATGTGTGCTTCTTTTACTAAATGCTCTGGTCCTGGGTGTCTTCCAGTGGTGTTGTAGTCATAGAAAAATTCCCAAGCAGTTGAACTACATGGTTATGCTTCACCATTTTGGCCATCTCTTTTTCTTCTTGAAAATCTTCCTCCTTTCATGCCTCCTAAAGAATTGGAGATGAGTTGTGTGATTTTTCGTTGATCAAGGACACCCACACATTTAGTCCTTGACATGGTTCTCTACTCTCATTGCTGGAAATACTCATAAGATATTGTATGCATAAATTAGTCAGCTAGCTAGCTACATGCATAAATACTGCATATCATCTTGTATGCATCGACTTGCTCCCCCTTGAACGATTCTTGTAACGGTTATGCTATGGTCCAAAAGCATATTCTACCTTTCAATATAGTATTAGTTAAGCGCATATGATGAGGCATGAGCATGGTCTAATGCTTCACAAGGGGCTCAACCATGGTATTTTCAACAAACGCTCGATTATGTTCACACTCTTACCAATATTCTCTAACAAGACTTGTTCTGGTCTCTTTTCTGCTGGGTGTTTGAATTTTATGATCATTCACTTTGAGAAACTTAGTTTTTAAATTTTTATTGACTTAAGAAAGTTAAACGAATTTCATGGGAGTAACTGAGTTGTACACTAATGGTTGTATGATTATGTCACAGGCTAATGTGGAGGCAAATGCAAATAGATCGAGTAATGATAGTGACTACTGATATGTGAGTTATTGATGTTGCAAATTGTGCTATGTTTCATCTTTTGAACAGCTATATATGTAGACCTTTTGCCCCCTTAGAAGGTGTTTCTAGTGAAATTGTTCATAGTTAATGTAAAGTGTACAGCAACTCGACCTTTCTTTTGTTTGTAAATATACAATGTCTTATGCAATGACATTTCAATGCATGGCTTTGATATTTTTTTTGGCTTGTTTATAAAGCTGAGTAAGTACGTTACTTTTTTTAACAGGTTGGATGAGTTGGCTACATATCTTTAATTGAGTCGATATGTATTTTACAATTAATTAAAAAAATTGCATATCTTTAGCAGCGGTCAATGTGCGCTGCCATAAGTTTTGCATTATGTAAAAAAAATGAATCATATAAAATGTTACAGCAGCGTGGCGATCCGCTGCCATAATTTCAAATTTAAATTCAGGTGACCACCTAGAGCAGCGGTCACAAACTGCTGCCATAGATTGGCCGCTGCCATAGGGGGCCTTTAAAGCGCCAATTTTGGAATCAATGTACCAACGGTTGACCGCTGCAGTAAAGGTGTTTGACCGCTACTGTATGTCTATGGCAGCGAGGCCTATAGCAGCGGCCGGGGGTTGTTGGGAAATCCTTTCGCAGCGGATGTTCAATCTATAGCAGCGGTTTTTGACCGCCGCCATAGCCAGTTTTTCTTGTAGTGGTATATGTTCTTCGCTAAAAATATATAGCAATGAAAAAATTTGTCAATAAATATTTATTAGTGATTTAGCGATGGGCATTTATCGATGGTCTTTTGGCGACAGAATTATCTGTCGATAAACATGTTTTACGTTTTTTTCCCTTTCCCAATTTATTTCTTGTCATAATAGTTGGAAAAAGGTTTTAGCAATGGACTATTACCAAAGAAACAAGTCTTTCGGTACAAGTTAGTTTTTTGTAATATTTTAATAGTCTTTAACGACGGACTGTTAGCGACGGCCAAAATCCATCGCTAATATTTACATAGTTTCCCCTTCCTGGATATGAGGTTAGGCAAATTCCTAAGCCCCGGATAATTTATGAGCGAGAATAGACTCTAGGAACGTGAATTATGTTCAGTTAAGCTATTCGATGATTCAGAATAAGATGGAATATTAGCTGAACCGAAAGATTTTAACGGTTTAACTGAAATAGATAATTGAAGGGTAAGAGTATAGATTTTTTGTAAATAATGTGATTGTGAATCAGAAGTGATGTGATAATTTAAAGCTTTAAACTTTAGTAGAAGTGCAAGACAAGTGAATCCAAAAAAAATCATATTTTGCATTGTATTAAGATAACACATCTCTCTGTAATGACTCCGGGTAGCATTTTGGACCTATTTGATTTAAGGCACCAGAGTGTGCAATGAAGTCATAGTTGCTATAGTTTTCTGTCATTTTGTGAAGTGTATACAGAATCGTAAGTATGTAATGCAAAGCTATGTTAAGATAACACACCTCTTGGTGATGAACTTGGCAATAATTTGAACCCGTTATTTTGAGGTATTAGAGTGTGCAGTGAAAGCTTAGTGACTATAATTTTTGTCTTCGGTTGATTATCTCTGTTGGTGATTGCGAGGTGTAAGTGCTTATAGGAGCTTATTACTCTACCCATGTTAGCTTGGTTAAACCGCAGGTTAGGGGTGACCATCGTCGAGTATTTCGATACGCCTTAAGCTTAAAGTTAAGCTTACCAATGTTAAGTAAGTTGTACAAATGATGTTATCTCTTGTATAGTATCAACATAATGCGAGGGCAGCCTGTTGTCTTGGAGCTTGATTTAATTTACTGGATATTTTCTGGACTCGGAGAAGTTTGCGTTCTGCTCAGTGAGATTTGTACTAGCTAAGTCGTTGTTCATAAAGTTCTGGAATAGTTAGAGCGAGATGTTCGCTCAAAAGAGTCCGGATTTAACCGTACGATTTTAAATTAATAGTTGTGTCGGGTATTCACAGAACATGAATTTGGGTGCGAAGTTGAATATAGCTCGGCTAATATATGACAGTTATCTGAACGATGCAATGGAAGTGTAGTACCTAGACGTTATAAGTGATAGGATATATGTGAGAAAATTTCGAGGATGAAATTTTTATAAGGGAGGAAGAATGTAATATCTCAAACTTCAGGAGCTGTTTAAAATAGTCATTCGTGACCCAAAAAAATGGGCATTAAATTTGAGCAATGCTCAGGCATTAGTAGCATATGAAAACTTAAAAGAATTTTAGGACTTGAATGCAATTATACAAATTTCGGGGTTATTTTGTAATTATGTAAAGTTTTGGGGTCTTTTTGTAATTTTAAAAAATATATATATTTAGAAGCTATTTTTTGAGTTTGACACTTCCTCCTTGGTTGATGACTAAGCTAACTTAAATAGTAAAATGTTGTATATGAGCATAAAGAGGTCTCCGGTGAAAGAAAAGAAAAAGAAAAGAGAGGAGAAAGCAGAACAAAAAGAAAATAAAAGAAACAAAAGAGCAAAGAAAAGATGAACGGTGACTGTAACACCACAAAATTTTAGAGGTGCTCAAATATTACTTGTTGGATTGAGGAAAAAAATTAATGATGATTTTAAGTGATAATTAGGATTGACATTGTCGTGCTTGTTAGGTGTCTCCACACAATCGTGACACTTCATTCTTATTGAGGACTCAGTGTTGATTACTTCTCTGATCAACACTTCATGCTACCTATCATTGCCATGCTTGTGACGTGTCAACATAGTATTGCGACACATCATGCCTCAAGCCTTGTATTGCTTTCCTTAGCCTTGTCGTGCTTGTTAGGTAGCACATCCTTGTTTTGCCACCTCGTGCTTCGAGCTTTATCGTGCTTTGGTTAGCATTGTCGTGCTTGTTAGGTGGCACATCCTTATTTTGCCACCTCGTGCTTCGAGCTTTATCATGCTTTGGTTAGCATTGTCGTGCTTGCTAGGTGGCATAGCCTTGTCTCGCCATGTCGTGTTTCTTTACACCTCGTGCTTCCTAGAAATTTCTATAAATAGGTCCTTGATCTATTCAAGTTATTTTATCTTTAACTTTTATCAGTAGGTAAACAGCTAAAGAGTGAGAAAAGATGAAAAAGGAATCATAGGGCCTGATTGCGAGCAATGGTATAAGTGGATTCTTTGTGATTTAGGTAAGGGGAATTACATATCACTATTCTTTTATACCACGTGATTATATCTTAACGTTCCTCGTACTCCTAAACACTGTTGTTCTGAAATCTTGCTGAAATGCTTTGTTTTGGATGTTGGTGAATATCTTGTTTTTGAAATATGTTTTCGGGACATGGCTTAAGTATTTTTTTATCAATGACAGTGCTCCAGTGATTTGTCTATGTGCATGGTATGCTATGATACAGCTAAGCTTTGGCGGATCCCTTTGAGGATACCGGAAGCAAGATGTTGAAGTGTTATGTGCAACCTGAATATTGAATTGGTTTACTAATTGTTCGGGGTACTAAGCCATGGTTGTGTTGACGGTTTGACTGATGTTGAATTGCTTAGCGTGTTTGATTCTAATCCTATGGTGCTATGATTATTCCACTTACTGGGCTACCCGGCTCACCCCCCATCATTTACCTCTCCAGTGCAGATGATTATTTTGGTGAGCATATGCAAGTGGGGGATGTGAGGAGGACTTGCAGTTTTGGAGTTTTAGAATTATTTGTAACCTATTTTTAGGGCTTGTGATCTGATGGGATATTGTTGTAATTGTTTTGAAGATATAATATCAGTCGCTTGGGTCTTGTAACCTGATTGTGATTGCGTTGTGATTTTATTGAAAAATATGAATTGGGTGATTGACGATTCAGGGTCGTCACAGTGACTGAACTGAAAATAAATAGAGAAGAGAAAGGAAACAGAGGAAGAAGAAGACTTGGCAACTGGGAAAAAAACTCAGAGAAGGAAGAAATCTCAAAGGGGTAAATTCTTAACCCTTTATTGTGTGTTTTCAACGTGTGATTCTAGGGTACAGTGTGGGTGCATGAAGATGAATAACTGGGTGTCTACTATGTGTTCTTCTTGGGTGCATAAGCATCGATTGAGGGATTGAGTTGTCGTTTGGTGCAATTTTGGTTTATGGGTTATTGGGTGATGATTTGTATGTGTGTAGTAGGGAGATGGGAGAGGTTGTGAGTGGTTTAGTGTGGGTTTCAGTGGGTTTTGTTGGGTGTGCTTCGCAGTGGGTGTTTGTGTTCAGAGAGTGTGTATGTGTGTGTGTGTGTGTGTGTTCAGTGTCAATGGTTGTGTAATTCGGTGAGCATACACTTTGTGGGTGTGTTCTGTGTATGTATATGTGTGTTTTAGGATATGTGAGGGTATAGGGTGTTTTTTAATGTGTGAAAGTGTGTTTACAGTGGGTTAAAGTGTATACGCAGAGCGTGTGTTTCGAGTAGGGCTGTATACGAATCGAGTTCGAGCCGAACATGGCCATGTTCGAACTCGTTCGTTTATTCTAAACTTGTGTTTGAGCTCAACTCGTGTTCGTTAAGCATATATAATTTTGTGTTCGTGTTCGGTTCGTGAAAATAATCGAAAGATTGAACTCGACTCGACTCGTTCGTTTAAGCTTCACAAACCGAGCTCGAGCTCGAGCTTGAGTTCGTGTTCGTATTAATTTATTGTTACAAACAAACTAAATTAGCTTAGAGACAACCTGAAAACCTGTCACGAACCTTATACGATCATTAACGATTACGTTCTTCCATACATTCATTACTGTAGTCACAAATATAATGCCAATTATGGATTACAACAACTGCATTAGACAAGAGTTTACAAAATAATGCCTTGTACAAAAGACGTAGCTAATCATGTACAAAATATGCAGTTATACTTCCAATGCACAGTCCAAATAGCGTATCAAGCATGCAGTCCACAAAAAAAGTGCAGCCTTCTCCTTGAATTAGTCCTGCAAAAAACAAAACCAACAATTAGGAGTTTAAACAATTTTCTATATATGTACTAATTGACTTGATGCTGCTGGGATGTGAAGTATGCTAATATCTTAATTACAAGTTTACAACATTCAAAGTAGCAAATTAAAGGCCATACAAAATGCTTGTACAAAAGATGTGGCTATACTCCCAAAAACAATCTAGACAGAGGTATCTCCAATGCAATCATAACAAAATTTACAGTCTCCTCCTTGATTTTGTCCTGCATAACCGATAGAAGATTTATGAGTTCAAACAAAAAATAATCACACACTATTTAACTTCATAAAGATAAATAATATTCAAATGTGACGTTACTCAATGGACCGAATCAATACATTTAATACATAAACTACTACTGAAGCAGTTCAATCTCTTTTACTTCCTCGGTTGTGCGCTACAAAATAAAAAAAACGATGAAAGTTAGCAAGAAACATTGTATATAATATACTTGGATACAATGAAATAACGTTGTTAACTATAGTAAAAGTATAAATAAATGAATAACGTACAGTGTATACTTCCTTTACTCCGTATAAGGAACGTATCCAATCTCATCCACATATCAAAGCTTCCACAGTCTTTGTCGATAATGATGCACGATAGGGGTCTATAACCCTACCACCGGTGCTAAAGGCAGCCTCCGAAGCAACTGTGGTTATTGGAATTGAAAGTATATCAACCGCCATCTTTGACAATATTTTAAACTTAAGATTGTTCGCTTTCCACCACCCAATAACATCAAACTGAAACTCATAATTCACCTCACAAATGTACACTCCTTCTTCAAGGTATGTTTCCTAGTCAGACTTAATAGGCATCACATTTTCCATGCTCCTCACATAAAGATCATATTATGTCTTCCCTTTAGCTTTGTAGGTAGTAGTACTACTACTAGAACCTCCCACAACATTCATTTCCTTAGTTACACTCGAGCAATGCAAAGCATGATTCAAGACATATTCCTTATACACCTCAAGTAAGGAACCTGACACCAACTCAATGTTCTTTTTCGACTCAACCTCATTGTAGATCTTAGAAAAACAAAATTTAATGAATGTCATTTTGTACCTAGTAAAGAACCATATAAAGCAGTACTTAGATTCACCAAAAAGTAGACAATATCAACCAACAATCAATGTAATGTCCTTAATGAAAAATTAACCAACAATTATCAACAAAAGAGTATATGATAGGGCTCATTCACGCTAACTGTAAAGCAGTACTTAGATTTTTGCTAACTGTTCACTTGAAGCTCATTCATGCTATTCTCTCTAGTAGCTAGCCATGGTATCTGCCTATGCATGTAAATGAATCAAATTCTTCAACTCTAAGGAACACATGTACTGCTGCAAATTCTGAGAACATCAACCCTCAACAACACATGTAAAGCAGTACTAAGATTCACCAAAAAGTAGACAAAATTAACCAACAATCAATGTAATGTCCGAAGCTGCCTATGCATGTAAATGAATCAGTTTCGTCAACTCTAAGGAACACATATATTGCTGCAAATTCTAAGAACATCAACCCTCAAAAAGCTCTTTCCATAAGAGCTGAGGTCTTAAATCTGCTTACTTAGACCCACTACGATGTAAAACACTACTTAGATTCACCAAAAAGTAGACAAAATTAACCAACAATCAATGTAGTGTCCATAGCTGCCTATGTATGTAAAATGAATCAGATTCCTCAACTCTAAGGAACACATATATATTGCTACAAATTCTAAGAACATCAACCCTCAACAAGCTCTTTCCATAAGAGCTGAGGTCTTTAATCTGCTTACTTAGACCCACTCCAAGTGGAAATGGAAAGAATACAAAACAATAGAGAACAAACTATCAGGATGCATGAAGAGGGCAGCTCTCTCTCTCACTCGACCCAGCATTTTAGCAAGTGAAGACTAATTTCTATGCATATATTAAGGCTGAAAAAGTGAAAAGTATTCATTATATGCTGTGATGAGGGGGAGAAATGTAGACAAAAGACATACCTTGGGTCCAGAACAGCAGCAATGGCCATCAACTGATTGCATTCACCCCAGTATTTATCAAACTTTTCCTTCATTTTCATCGCCATTCCACGCTTGTAACTGTTTTCCTCTCTGCTCTTCTCATTTAAGGCTTCCTTGATCTTCCACACCTCGGGAAGAAACATATTTGCAATAGGGTACTTGGTCCCCGATATGCTATCAGTGACTTCTCGAAAGATCTCTAAGAACTTGTACACTTCTTCGGCTCTTCTCCAATCTTCTACTTCAAGCAGCCATAAATAATTTGCATCACGAGCTGAAAACCGCGAAAACACTTGCCTAAACTCTAGTGCTGCAGCCAACATAGAATGTGTTGAGTTCCAACGTGTGGCCACATCTAAAATGAGTTTCTTTTGAGGCAATTCTAGTGATTTTGCAATGTCACTGAACATGATAATTCAAGATTTTGCAGCATTAATGTACTTCACGCTCTCACAAACATTTTCAATCACATGCTTGACCTCACTAAGCCCGTCTTGCACCATTAGATTTATGATATGCGCACAACACCGCACGTGAAATATCTTCCAAGCAAAGAAAAGACTTCTTTTCAGTGAGATATCTTCTTTCAAGTACTTAATCGCTGCATCATTGTTGGTTGCATTATCAAAAGTCACAGTTGACACCTTGTTGCCAATTCCGCAATCATCTAAACACTTAGTAATGGCTTCACATATTACTAGGCCAGTGTGAGGAGGTGGCACATCACAGAAGTTTAATATTTTCTTCTGCAATTTCCAATCGGAATCAATGAAATGTACTGTAAGAACCATGTACCCAATCTTTTGGCCGGACTTCCAAAAATCTGAAGTAAGGCTAACTTTGCTAACACTTAGGAAAGTTGCCTTCAAGCTCTTTTTCTCTCTCTCATAGGTGGCCATTACATCACTCTTTGCGGTTGCTCTCGAAATACTTTCATAGTAGGGGGTGGCTGTCCTCATGAATCGATTAAAGAATTCATGCTCCATCATGCTAAATGGGTACTCATGGACAAGAATCATTTCGGCAGCAGCCTCCCTAACCTTAGCATGATTGTACTTAAAGTCTTTTTTGCTGACTTCATACTCCATCTTTCCAAGCTCGACATTTATCACAGATTGATTAGCAGCTACTCCATGCTGAGGACAGTAGGTGTCTCGATGTCTTAGAAGCTGAGTTGTAGTACCACCTTTTGTCTTGTTGAGGATAGCATTGCAAAGCTTACACTTAACTTTTTTTGTACCATTTGCTAGTGTCACATCAATAAAGAAGTCCCACACCGAAGAAGTTTTCTTTCTTTCCTTCCTTTTTAAACATGGTGTTAACTTCTACTTCACCAATAGCCTCCCCAACAGGTTCACTCATAATTATAGCCTTGCCCTTTGACTTTGAAAGCCCCGGTCGTGATGAGTTATCAAATATAGAAGAAGTTGATGATAATTCTATCTCTTCACAAGACATATCTATAACAAAAATTCTAGATAAATTACTCTACAACTCAAACTTGGGCAAAGAAAAAATGGTCATTGACGTAAGGAATTAAACTCACCAAAATAGTAGTGCATTTAACTAATCATCTTTACAAGAAAACTGAGCTTGAAATAGAAGATTCCTACTTTCTACTGTACTTTCTTTTTTTAGAATAAAGCTCTGCCCAATTCCCTCCAACATAATGTTTGTATTAAATTGGTTGCTAGCTTTATTTTCTTTGTACTAGGATGTTGTTTACATTTAAAACCTTGACAAAGTAAGGTCACTCTTTACATATATGCATATTATACATAGACTACATTCAATTTGCTTAGATTGCAGCAATTTACATACATGTAAGGTCACATTACAGTCTCAGAACTCCAGTCTCTCCCTTTCTCTCTACCTCTCTGAGATTGACATTTTCCTTGGTGGTATGCTGAAAATGAAGATAAGGCTGTGTTCTTTTCTAATAGCTACTCTGCACATACTGAGTTAGGTTTTTGCAGCAAGTAGGCCTTTTGCACCACATGATGTTGCTCACCGCAAATGTTAGCTTTTCAAATACCCTTTTCTTTCTGTAGAAACTTTGCAGGTGCTAGAAGAAATTTGCACCTTTTTTTCATACTTAATTTGCATCTTTCCAATGTATTTTTTGGCTGATGAATACCTTCAATGGCAAAAAGAGTTAATTTATAGTTGTGCATTCTTAAGTCTTAACCAACTTTCTGATTTTGTTCTTTTTAAGAATCTCACATCTATTACTAACCTTCTAAGCTCAAACATAACAAGCCAATTCTTACAATCTGCCCAACTTGTCATTGACACAACCCAGCTCTAACATAACAAGCCAATTCCAGTAGTTTTGTTATATACACGATTAATGTGAATATGTGATAAAGTATATATATTTTTTCTATTAGAATCCATGCCCATGACCAGCTAAAGAAAGAGTAGAACTCCTACTTATTTAGTTCATTTACTTCAGGGAGTTGAAAACATACCAGAGAAAGAGATTTAATCTGATCACTTTAGAGCAATAAGCTCTAATTAGCTTGTCTGTGAAAGAGATGCTCGCGATCAGAGAGGCTTCAGAGATCAGACGACTTGGCTTGTGTGGAGGAGCAGGCGAGCAGCTACCATTTGTGGGTCTGTGGCCTGACTTGGCGGTAATCTGGCTAGCAGTGTGGGTGGTGGTCTGGCCGGCACTGTTCTTGTGTGATGAGAGACAGGGGGCACTGTTCCGAGTAACTGAGAGTATCTGAGTAGTGGTCTGGCCGTGATCTGAGCCGTAATTTGAGCAGTGGTCTGGCCGTGATCTGAACAGTGGTCTGGCCATGATCTGAGCCGTGATCTGAGCAGTGGTCTGGGGCCGTGATCTGAGCAGTGGTCTGGCCGTGGCGTGAGCAGTGGTCTAGCCGGCGGCGTGGGGTGTGGTCTGGCTAGCGGCGTGGGGTGTGGTCAGGCCGGCGATGTACTGATGAGAGAGGGGGCACGGCGCACGGGTGTTTTTGACTTATGTCTGGTCTCTTATGAGTTGATGAGAAGGGAAAGGAAATGAGTTTGGTGAGGATAAGTGATCCAAATGCATCCACGTCCCAACGCACGTCCCAATACACAGATATTTGGTGAGGATAAGATATAATGTATTTTTTAATAAGTATAAACGAACGATGTTCGTTTATAAGACTCGGCTCGTGTTCGGCTCGTTAAATAAACGAGCCCTCTTGTTCACGAACATTAATAAACAAACATCATTATGTTCAAGCTCGGCTCGTTTAATAAACGAGCCCTAAAATTGTGTTCGTGTTCGGTTCACTTATTACATGAACGAACATGAACAGGCTAATAAAAGAACGAACCACGAGCTGTTCGTGAACACCTCAGTTCATTTACAGCCCTAGTTTCGAGTAAGTATCTGGGTGATTTTGTGTGTGTGTGTGTGTGTTAATGTGCGTGTTTAAGTATTGTAGAGTGTATTTAGAAGAATTAGAGGGTGTATAAATGGGTAACAGTGGAAGGGAGGGTAGTTGTATCTAAGCAAAATGGAGAAGATGAAATGTGTGTTTTTAGGTGAAATACTATGTGTGCTAATCTGAATACTAGTTGTTTTTGTCGCTAAAGATAAAAAAAATTAAATTAGAGAGTTTTTAATGAATTTTTATAAATAGTTAGGGCCAAAATTAGAAAAAAATTAAAATTATAACCCCTAATATTTTTACAAGACGCACGCTCTGGAATTTTTTGACAATTTTCAGTGTCTGAGAAAGGCGCTAATTTTGGGTACCAATTAAAGAAATTTATCGAATTATTTAGCATAGTAAACCAATCTATTTGATCTAAAAATTTTAGGAAATTTTTTTTTTACTGATATGATTCATATTCTAAAAATTCGGGCTATTTTGAGGCCAATAGGTTTTTTTCACAAAAAATCTTTAAAATAGTTTTTAGTCCATAAATGATATCAGGACGATAGCATTTTAAGATATTTTTTGAAATTTTTTAGCTGCTGAAAACCCCGAGGGGTATTTTGATAATTTGTCACCCCAAGGGGGTATTTTGGTAATTTTACCCATAAAGGATATTTTTGAGTAAATTTACCTATGGTAAGGATATTTTAGTGATTTAATTTACAGAAAGATCATTTTGATGATTTAAGGGTAATGGGGGGTATTTTGGTAATTTGCCACCCTAAAGCGGCATTTTGGTAATTTGACCTAAGAATTGTATTTTTGCATAAATTCACATATGGAAAGGTTATTTTAGCGAATCTACTTACGGGAAGGCTGTTTGGGTGATTCCAGTCCGAGAGGGGCAATTTTGGTAATTTTATCCTTAAGGGCGTTTTGGTAATTTTACATACGCGGTGAGGGAGGTTCAGTTTGGGCGCATGTGTGAGTCTGTATTAAGTTACAATATTATATTGTAGGCTGTATTATGACCATTTAATCATTCCGTTTAGGTTAAAGCTAAAGACTTTCTGGTTATGATAAATCAGTTGCGGATCCAAGTAAGGGATTCTATCTGAACCCTGTATAAGACTTTTGTCTGATCCCTTATTTGATAGCTCATACTCATAAGTACTCCTTTGATCTACTTATGGCTAATGTAAAACTCTGAATTATGTACTGATATCAGCTTGTTATTGCCCATAAAACCCCAATGTTGAACTTTAATCGATTATTTAGAAATCTTTGTAATGCTTGCATGTATTGCATGTTGAGCAAATCTGACAATTGTTGTATCCGTTCTTCCGAATTGTTGTGCCTAAATTCGATATCTAATCGCAATCATTTTGCTATTTATTTGTGATGTTCTTCTAAAATTCTGAATGATGACTTATTCCGGTGTATTATGGTTATTGAAATCCGATCTGCTTCTGGTGAATTGAGCTTATGTTAATGCTCATTGATATTGTTGATTTTTCTGTGTTGGCCTGGATTTTCGTTCTGTGGGAGGGCGTAATAAGGCTGGTTTGAATCCTGCATGAAACGCAGGCTAGTACCCAAGTGGACTAGTATTTTGGTACATCATGCATGTGTACACTCTGTTAGCTTGCCGGAATGGCATTGCAATCGCCCCAGGATCAACATTCTTTTTTTACTTTCTCTGTTCTATATATTGACGTGACTGCTACAATAATGATTGAAAAGTATTCTCTAAAAAAATTTGTGCTTGGGTTGAAATCCCTTAAGAAATTCAGTGTATTTTAGAAAGAACTGTCTCAGATGAAATATGTACGTTTTGAAATCTTTTGGAAAACCATTATCGTATTTTGGAATGATGGCTTTCAAGATGATCTCTTATTGATTGTTTTGGAACCCATCGTGGTATTTGTCTATTTTAGTATTTATTTATGATGAATTTCAATCATTTTGGAAATCGTTGAGCTGTTCAATTCGTTAAAGTTATCGAAAATCATTTTCGATTGGATTCATTGGAATCATTTTGTAATCCTGTTGGTAGTCCTTGTATAACCTTACTAAACTCTTAAAAGCTCACCCTTCATTTGATTCCGTTCTGCAGGTTTTGATCAACAGTACATTGCTCGGGAATGGGGTTTAGAGTCCGTGTGAGATTCCAGTGAGCCCACCACTACTGTATAGTAAGACCCATGTGCGGGTCGGTACTGTTAACTCATTCTATAAGGACTCGAGTTTGTAACAACCTAGGTCTTAATAATTCAAGTTTAAGTAGTTTGTAATATTTTATTTGAGGAATTTGAGTTGATGTCTAATTTGATGCTTTGAAGTATGTCTTGGTGAACATGATTTGAGAGGTTTGACGTGATCTAGTAGGTTAACGACCTAAAAGTTCGGGGCGGCGGAGCTTCGGGTTTCTGGGGGCGTTACAATAAAATAAGCCACAACCTAAAAATACCATCTATTGCTACCGCACCTGCTCCATAAGGCTGCACCTCAAATACTGCTGCCACCGATCAAATCTAAGCAATACTTAAACTTGATCTCTGGAGTATGTTTTTGTCATCATGTCTGCTAGATTGTCAACTGTGAAAATCTTCTCTACCATAATAGTACCCTGAGAAACCACATCCCGAATAAATAAAATCCGACATCAATGTGCTTGGTCCGCTCATGGAACATCTGTTTTTTGGTTAGATGTATAGTACTTTGGATGCCCCAGTAAATAGTGCTAGACTCTTGCTTCAACCCCAAATCACTAACCAAGCCCTTTAACCAAATGGTTTCCTTCACTGCTTCAGTCGCAGTTATGTACTCATCTTTTGTAATAGATAAGGCAACAACAGTATGTTGAGTAGCCTTCCAACTAATCACACAACTCAAAAAAGTGAAGACATAACCTATCAAAGATCTCCTCCTATCCAAATCTCCAGCGTAGTCTGAGTCCACATATCCTACAACTTTACCATCCGCTTCACTGCCCCGATGATAGACCAAACCAGTATCTGCAGTACTTTTCAGGTATAGAAGTATCCACTTCACTCTCTGCCAATGAGCTTTCTCAGGATTACCCACGTACTTGCTAACCACAGTAGCTGCATGAGAAATGTCGGGTCTCGTGCAAACCATTACATACATGAGACTACCCGTTGCATTAGCATATGGAACACACGCCATGTGCTCTACTTTTTCCTGGGTTTGTGGGGTATCAGTTGCTGAAAGCTTGAAATGTGCCACCAAAAGAGTAGTCACTGGTTTGGAGTTTTTCATAACAAAGTGATGCAGAGTTCGCTCAATGTACTTTTTCTGGGACAGGTACAAAATTCTTACAGGTCTATCCTTCTGAATCTCCATCCCTAATATCCTCTTTGCTGCACCAAAATCTTTCATCTCAAATTCCCTTTTCAATTGGTCTTTCAAAACATTAATATCTGACATCATTTTTGCAGCTGTCAACATGCCATCAATATATAACAATAAGTATATATGAGAATCGTCTGCAAGCCTCTGGTGATACCCACAACTGTTATAGGCACTAGTGTAACCTCTCTCTACCATGAGAGTGTCAAACCGCTTATACCACTACCTTGGAGATTGCTATAATCCATACAAGGATTTATTTAACAAGCAAACATGATCTTCCTTGTCCCGAATTACGAACCCTTTTGGGTGACACATGAATATCTGTTCTTCTAACTCACCGTGTAGAAAAACTGTCTTGACATCCAGTTGTTCTAACTCTAAGTCATACATAGCAACCATAGCAAGCAACACTCTTATCAAAGTATGTTTTACTATGGAAGAAGATATTTAATCATAATCAATACCTTCTCTCTGAGTAAAACCCTTAGTTACGAAGCATGCTTTATACCTTGCATCTTTCATTCTAAGAATTCCCTCATTCTTCTTGTAGACCCATTTGCGACAAACAATCCTTTGGCCTGTAGGCTGTTTTACCGATTCCCACGTTCAATTCTTGTAAAGAGATTCCATCTTTTCACTCATAGCAATTGTCCACGACATTGATTTTGTGCTCATGATGGCCTCTTTTTATGTATCAGCCTTTTTTGCCTCAATGCCCTCTGCTATACTAAGAGCATAAAAAACCATATCCACATATCCATACTTCTGAGGATGTTGAATTTCTCATCTCGATCTATTTTCGGCAACGCTATATTGTTATTCTTGAGGTTCTTCATTCTCCTCAATAGAATGAGAACCTTCTTCCCCACCTGTAGGAATTACAGGCAAAGAATCTGGAACTCGAACCTCCATCTTAACCTTCTCTCTTACATCGTGGTCTTTCCCAACATCAATCTTCTCCTTCTTCAAAAGCATCAAAGGTCACATCTCTGCTAATTAAAAACTTGGATGACTTAGACTCAGGACACCACAATCGATACCCTTTCACCGCACTTGCATAGCCTATGAAAATGCAGTTCTTTGCTTTCGGCTCCAATTTACCATCATTAACATGAGTATAAGTAGGACAACCAAATATCAAAAGATTTTCATATTTAGCATGCTTACCAAACCAAACTTCTTCCGAAGTCTTGCAATCAATTGTAACCGATATATACATATTTACCAAATATATGGTTGTGTTAACAGCTTTTGCCAAAATTCTTTTGATAACCCGATATTTAAAAGCAGACATCGAGCTCTCTGAAAGAGAGTCTTGTTCATCCGTTCTGCAATCCCATTCTGCTGTGGTGTTTTTCTAATAATGTGATGTCTCACTATTCCTTTATTCTTACAGAACTCAGAGAACTCATGCAAACAGAATCCTATGCCACTGTCAGTCCTCAAGAACCTAACTTCTTTGTTAGTCTATTTTCCAATAATCATCTTAAACTACTTTCACTAAACAAAGACATCACTCTTTTTTTTCGAAATGTATGCCCAGACCTTTCTTGAGAAGCCATCACTAAAGATCAACATATATCTGCCACCACCCTTAGAAGAAACCATGGAAGGACCCCAAAGATCCGAATGGATATAATCCACTATACCTTTGGTGGTATGAATAAACCGACTGAATTTCACCCTTTTCCAAAAACACAATGCTCACAAAAATCTAGCTTTCTTATTTTGTTGCTTCCCAGCAAATTGTTTTTTTCTCATCACATCCATACCCCTCTTGCTCATATGCCCAAGACACATATGCCATAGCTTGGTAGTGTTAGAATCTATATCAGAAGATGAAGTTGCTACTACTGCTCCTATAGATATGCTACCAAACAATAAATAGAAAGTATTTCGTTTCAAACCGTTCATCACAACAAAAGCACCCTTCATTATCCTCATAACTCCACTTGCAGCCTGATAGCTACAATTGTTGGAGTCAAGTGTACCCAAAGAATTAGATTTTTTTTTTTCTCAACTCTGGAACGTGCCTGACATCAGTCAAAGTTCTCACATTAGAGGTGTCAATGGGTCGGGCTTGGGCCGGCACAGGTTCAACGGCCAGAATGGAAGCACTGGCCAACCGGGCTTCGAGCCACGCCCAAATCTAGGATATACATAAGCCCTATCCAAGCTTAAGCCTTAGGCCTTAACTTTAAGGCCGAGCCGGGGCCTGAATATAAAAATATTTTTTTAATTCCTTTCATTCATGTTTTGTGTTGCAAAAATACTAACACACAAAATAAATTTTTTCATAGGCCATCCTCTGTTTATCCATGCTTGGGGTGTGTGTGTGTGTGCGTGCGCGCGCATATATTTTTGAGCACGGGGCTTTCTGGTCCAAGTGTATCTTGTCTTTATCACGAATTATTTTCCTTAGTTAACAATAATTGTAGTTTTGCCAATATTTTTGGGTTCCTTAATTTTTTTTCTCCCCCATAAGGGAAATAGGGTAATTCGTTGGTATACTATATGTATATGTTTTTTAGAGCTTCTTCTAACGACCTATGCATTCTGTTATCATTTCCAACCAGACGATCCATTAATCCAACTCGTAGAGAACTATAAATGTATAGATGTATATATGTATATATATATATATATGTATATATACATATATATATATATATGTATAGATGTATATATACATATATGTATATATATATGTATGTATATATATGTATATGTATATGTATGTATATATATATATATATATGTAGATGTATATATGTATGTATATGTAGATATATATATATACATATATATATGTATATGTATATATATATATGTGTATATATATATATATATATATATGTAGATATGTATATATACATATGTATATATACATACATATATATACATATCTACATATATATATATATATATATATATATATATATATATACATATGTATATAGGGAGCTGATCCATTGCTCGCGCTAGCAAATGGAGTTAAGTTGCAAGCGCGATCTGACCGTCCATCTTGAAAGATGGACGGCCCAGATCGCGCCTTTTTCGAAAATTGTCAGTCGTCCGCCATATAGTGTAGCGGACGGACTTTTTTACCTTTTTGCCCCTCCGCGCCTGTCCACTACACTGTATAGCGGACAGCATCAAAGGCCTGACGGGAGACAGCAAAAAGGCGTCCGCTATACAGTGTAGCGGACGGTACGCGCTGACACCTGTCAGGTCCTGTCCCGTCGCTCCTTTCGGCACTGACGGCTATCTTGTCCTTACCTGTCACGTCAACAGTGTCCGCCATACTGTATAGCGGACGGTCAATATAGGTTCAAAAAACAGTAACGACGACACTTTTCTCCACTCTTTTCTACTCACAAATTTTTCAGCGGCATTGGCAAGTAGATCGACGCAGCAATTCCGCCTTAAGAACACCTTTAATACCCTAAATCGATCACGTAAGTTCACAAAATCTATACTTTTTGTTTGTTTGTAATCGATAGTTGTGATGAATATTGCGTTTTATATATGTAAGTTTTTGTTCATGTGCAAGCGTTTGTAAAATCCGATTCCCGGGCTTGTATATATAGAAATTAATTTGTTAACTTTGGGCAAATCGCATTGTAATTAATTTCCATTTTTTTGAGGTTCGCTAACTTCGACGCATTTTTTCTATTTAAATTTGAATTTTTTTAGATACGTTTGTTGTATTTTGGCATGATGAATTTGTCTATTTATCTTAGTAATTTTAATTTGTTATGTTCAATAAATTATAATTAGCAAAATGGGAGACTTTTGAGATTATGTATATGGTATATTTGTCATCCTAAATTTGTCTATTCGTCAAGATAATTTTGAGGTAATATTTTCAGTTGAAAATGTCATTTGATTGTTAAGCGTAGTCTATTTCTACATAGGTCTTGTTTCACAATGTCTGATTTCGTGTCGAGCTCCAACACCCCCGTAGATGCTAGTGATCCGTATCTAGGACGAACCTTTCAAACATTGGAAGAAGCTGGAGAATGTTTTCGAGCGTATTCATTGAGGGTTGGTTTTGGCATTAGAATAAAGACTACAAGAACGAGCAACATAACAAAAAATATATGCTCTCGCTTATACGAGTGTCATAGGGGCAGAAACCCAGTGCAAAATGAGACACGCGTAGGCAACGATGACAGTGATGACGAAATAGGATATGCGCGGAGAAGACGGGACTGCTTTGCGCGCACGAATTGCCAGGTCAAGATGTTCGTAAGCTATAAAGCCAAGCAAGATCATTGGCTTATTACCAGCCTGGAACTGGCACACAATCACCCGTTAGTAACCCCTTCTAAGGTGAGTCAGATGCATCAACACAAGAAGATGGGTAAGGTCGCGAGGAGCCTAATTCACACAATGAGCGATGCGCGGCTAGGACCTACCGACATGATTAATGTTCTTGCTGAACAGGCTGGGGGAATTCAAAATTTAAACTTTAACACGACAGACGTTCGTAACGCGGTCCGAACCCATAGACGAGCCGCGTATGACCTCAATGATGCTCAAGCCACAATGAGCCTATTGAAACGGATGCAGATGGAGGACCCGCAGTTTACCTTCGATTATAAACTTGACGACGAGCATCGAGTTAGCACAATTTTTTGGGTCGACGGTCGTTCGAGGCTAGCTTATAAGCATTTTGGGGATGTCGTGACTTTCGACACCACATACCGTACCAACAAGTACTCGATGCCGTTCGCTCCTTTCACGGGCGTCAATCATCATTATCACTCCATCCTGTTCGGGTTCGCCTTGTTAAGGGACGAGAGCGAGAGTTCTTTTGAATGGTTGTTTAGGGTGTGGCTGGAAGCAATGAACTTCAAAGCACCCAAAGTTATCATCACCGATCAAGATTTGGCAATGAAGAAGGCTATTGCTACCGTCTTCCCAGATACTCGACACAACTTGTGCACTTGGCACATAAGCAACAAATACCCCGAACGTTTGCATCACGTGTATGCAAAGTTTCCAGACTTTAAACAGGATTTTGACACGTGCGTTAGCAAGTCGTTAACGATTGAGGAATTTGAGGAGAGGTGGGACAAGCTTGTTCAGGATTACTCATTGCAAGACAACGAGTGGCTCCAGCACTTGTACGAGCTCAAAGAGCAATGGATTGGCGTCTACACGAGGAGGCATTTTTCTGCGGGCATGAAAACGACGGGCAGGAGTGAATCTATGAATGCCACATTCAATAGTTACGTGGGTACATCTACCAATTTGAAGAGTTTCGTCACATTCGCACAGAAAGCGGTTGCGTCGTTATTCGTGAAAGAAAGGGCTGCAGACTTTGCAACCACGTACAAACAGAGGAGAAGGTTGCTTGAGACACCGCTGGAGCTGAACGGTGCCAAAGTCTATACGAAGGAGATCTTCTTGCTATACCAAGTAGAGCTGCAGAAATCGGGACGATACTGTATAAACAAGGTGGCAGAAAAGTCTACGCGTGAGTACAAGGTTTATTCGCTCGTGAATGACCTCGTTCCTGAGAAACTGCGCAGAATGTATACGGTGAGCCACGACACATTGACGGACTCGGTGACGTGTGTTTGCAAGAAGTTTGAGTTCCATGGCATCCTGTGTAGACACATTCTGTGGTTTTTCACCCAGAAGAATATCAGGACAATCCCCGATAAATACGTCTTGCCACGGTGGACGAAAGGTGCAAACAGGTTGCACAGTACCATTTCCTTTCCAGAGCACCCGTATACTGACTTTGAAGAATCAGAGACGTTGCGGTATAATCATCTGGTGACGATGTTCACCCGTTTGTCCGTAAAGGCTGCTGCTACAATGGTCGGTTATAAACATCTCCTCGAGGTAGCTCAATAGCAAGAGCCCATCGTCGACCAGTTGGAAGCAGCTTCAGTCACCAATGCGGTTGACACCGAGCCTACGACGGAATCCAAAGATGACGAGCCGGGGGAGGAAGGCGACAATGATATCCGGCCGTTGGATCCAATTATATCGCAAACGAAAGGCCGCAAGAGATCTACGCGGATGAAAAGCTCAATTGAAACGGCAACTCAACCTAAAAAGCTGCGAAGGTGTGCATTGTGCAACAAAATGACCAACCACGACAAGCGGAACCATTACAAGGCACTGGGGATAAGTCCAGGGGGTTTGCAAGATGGGGAAGAAGATGACGCCGAAGATGAGGACCGACAAGCTGGAGTGGACCTTTAATTTTTTGTATAAGTTTGACATTTGTAATAATTTTTTTCTAATAATTTTTCGACCGAATACTGGAATTTTTTTTCTGATGTAGCGGACGGACGGATATGCATAGCCCTAATTTTTTGGTCTTCATTTATGTCCGCTATACAATGTAGTGGACGGCATCGCAGAAAAACTTTTGGTCTTCATTTATGTCCGCTATACAATGTAGCGGACGTCATCGCAGAAAAACTTTTGGTTTTCATTTATGTCCGCTATACAATGTAACGGACTGAATCGCAGAAAAACTGTTGTTCTTTATTTATGTCCGCTATACAATGTAGCGGACCTCTATCCTATTATATATATTAATCAAATCGGGCAATCAGCTTTTATCAGTCCGCTATATCTCTCTCTCTCTCTCTTTCACATCTAACCCAAGCCACTACGCCATCTACGGCGACCCACATCTCCGGCGACACCACCGTCCTCCCCTCAACGCCGACCTCGATGGCTTCTGGATCGGAGACCACCTACGATTTTATTGGCAACTTGCACCTGGCAGGCAAACACTTTTTCAAAGTCATGATGCCGGGATTTGAGAATGAACTTGTAGGCCATCCCTCTTTCTCTGTATTTTCGTGTGTTAAAAGTTTGATCTTTTGGTTAAAAACTAACCTATTTTTTGTATTGTGTTTGTTAGGACATACCGGAAGCCTTTACCAATCAATTTACAACAATTCATGACAGTTCAAGATTATATAGCCACAAGGGGGCCTGGCAGGTTAAAATCAAGCTGAAGCCCGGCCGACCCCAAAAAAAGCAATTCACAGAGGGTTGAAACGTCTTCGTGCACCAGCATGGCCTCGAACTCGGGGACTTTGTAGTGTTTGAACACCTTGGGTGGTGGGATTTTCAAGTTGTAATCTTTGATCGGAGCGCTTGTGAAAAAATTTCTTTCCCCCAATGTGAACCCTAATTTATTATTAATAACCAAATTTATTGTATACATGTTCATTATGTTTCCAAATTTTTTCTCGCTTAATTGTGCCGTTTGAGATTCCCTCAATATATTGAGATCGTTGATTGTGAATCATACGTTATTTATTGTTTATCGATATTGAGATTGTTAATTCCGTCGCTAAAACAAGTCTTCGGGGGCCAATTTATTAAAACTGCATCACGCTACATTGTATAGCTCTACTATATAGCGGACACCAAAGTCTAGCTCTCCAATATAGCGCTATAAGGCCTCTGCTTAGGCCGGGGTTCGGGAAGGTCAGAACTAAGTGTCTGGTTCGTGCCAACAATTTTCTGGTCCAAGTTGCAGACAATGATCTGCACCACTATGACGTGAGATCCTCTCAGTTGTGCACCTTTCTGCTTGGCCATGTATTCTGTGGGGCTGTCCGCTATACTATATAGCGGACATAGATAGGAGAGAAAAAATAAGAGTGTTGGAGACTTTCTTTCTGCGGGGATGTCCGCTATACTATATAGCGGACGTAGGAGAGAAAAAACCAAGTGTTGGCGATCTGTCTTTCTGCTTGGCCGTCCGCTATATAGTAAAGCGGACGGCCCAGTAGAAAGTTTTTTTGGTTGTTTCTATCCACATCCGCCAAACTAAAAATTGGACGGCACCGCAGAAAGAAAGTCTCTAACACAATACATTATTAGCGAGGAAGTATTATCGTAGTACATCCACGCACCACGGAAATCCACACACAAACAAAAGGTGCACAGCTGAGGATCTCACGTCATAGTGGTGCAGATCATTGTCTGCAACTTGGACCAGAAAATGGTTGGCACGAACCAGACACTTAGTTCCGACCTTCCCGAACCCCGGCCTAAGCGGAGGCCTTATAGCCTTAGAAGAACTCGATCTTCAGTCATCTTCATCCGACACTGGAGCATCGAAAACAGATCCAAGTTCGAAGCTCATGTTCCAGTATACTTGTGCTTCATTGTTGTTGCCATCTTCATGTGCATCACGTGCCATACGACGTAATTTATGCCTACTTTGATGAACTCTCATTCTATTATTTTCTTCACATATTCGATGCAGTGCCCTTTCAAGCTCCATGTGTGTAATTCGAGGCATGTTGATTGCCTTTTGTCGAGGTATGGGTATATTCATGCGCCGTGAATCAGCTACTAAGACCTCATATTCATTCATCCGATAAGACCATTCTGCACGTAATGTATTAACATAGCTTGATGAGTAACGCAAACTTGGACGCAAAGAATAGTGAAATTCATCTTCGCCCGCCCAGTAACGACCCATTGCTTCAAAAATATCTCGTGGAGTATATGACATTTCTAGAGCTAGGCTGAAATTGGGAGTATATCACTCTATGCCCTTTGCCCTTCGTGCAATGCATGTACTTATATATACTTTGAAATGGGACCACTTTATGAGATGCTACAGTTCAACTTTTGAGAAGTGACAAGCCTCTGCAATAGACTAGAGACTTGTCTTGTCTATGTGTAGACTTGTCAACTTTATGACTCGGGCTTGCTATTGTCTCCAACTACCAATTAAGCAGGGTGTCAGTGTCCAGAGACTTTTCTTGTCACCAGAGATGGGCAGGCTATTGTGTAGCTATCACACCAATATATTGTGTATGTGTGTGTGGGCTTATTTATATATGTTAGCCATGCTCATCGCATTAGATGTACCGGAGTTAGATGGCAGGAGTTCCTGGGAGTTCTAGTATGCGGGGACGCAAGACTGTGTGGTTGTTGTGTGAAAGGAATGACGACTACAAAGAAGTGAAGTACATGGATCCGAGAGAGTATTATTGCGGTTAACGGAGAGAATGGGCATATCGAGTTAAGGAATCAGAAGCACTACACCAAGATCTCACCACGCTGAGGGCACCTGTGCCGCAACGTCGTTCACTTAGTATGTCGAGGCGTAATGTCAAGCAGTGTAAGAAAGCTGTGCGCCGAATTCGTATGGAGAATAACCGGATGTTGCTGCGTAGAAACGATTTTACATGCTTCAACTTGCGGAAGAAATGGCCGAGGCTAGTGGGAGGCCCCTCAATTCAAACGAGAGAAACAATATTTTAACCAATGATAAGTACTTATCTGATGAGTATATGTCAAATGAAGAGTGATATATATATCTCTTCCTAGTGCATGTTAGGATTTCATTCCAACTGACACTTATCCACATGTCATTCTAATTAGCGAAATCCCGTCTTTTGATCAGCATGTAAAATGTTCTATCTAAAATGTTGGGAATTTTGGTCCTATCTATGTCCGCGATACTATATAGCGGACAGTCCCACAGAAGGAAGAGTGTCCAACACTTTGTTTTTTTTGGTCCTGTTGGAATGTCCGCTCTATAGTATAGCGGACAGCCCAACAGAAAGTCAGTCTCCAACACTTAGTTTTTTTTTGTCTTAATTTATGTCCGCCAAACGTATGTACGGTGCCCAACTCATTTGGCCGGGAGATAGACCGTCGAACTCCCCTTGATAGTACATGATGTTGTGATGGGGATCGACTTTCCTGCGGTAGTGGCTATTCTTCCGGCTGTACTCCCAAGCACGCAACTGAGGCCACACTCTATCGGTTCCATCCCTACGCGTTGGTGCCCGGGAGCAAGGTGTTCATAAGACCACACCCGAGAACATGGGCAAATTATATTTATATCGTCGATTCAACAAAAGCAAAAACAAAAAAAACAATAACGAAGACAAGATTTATATGATATACCTGCAATAGCGAGAGACATGCACATATGGCTTTGGAGTCGGGCCTCGTTGCCTTGTGCAATGCTCGGTACAGATACGAAAGAACCGCTACACCCAATGTATAATCTCCAACCTCAGCCAAGTTACCCAACAACGGTAAATATCTCACGCTGACCGTGTTCTTCGACGTCGTTGGGAATAATATTGCCCCCATCTCCCACCAGAGGAAGGCTTGTGTGTACAGCACAAGCTCACGGCCCATATAGTTTTTCGGCAAAACCCCGTAGGTATCTACCAACCACTTCAACTTGACACCACCAGTGCTAAATTGATCCTGGGGTATCGAAGTTAAGAAGTCCCTAGCGGTTCTCTTATTCGTTGCTTCTGACGGAGGAGCAATTACCTGCCGCCCCGTCACCGGCAACCCTAAGATGAACCCTACATCTTCTAGGATAATTGTCATCTCTCCGAGCGGGAAATGAAACGTATTCGTTTTACTTCTCCACCTCTCAACAAGGGCACCTATCAAGGCCCGGTCAAGCTGTTGAAATATCTGCCCATGCGTGAAAATCCCAAACCCAATTCCACGCAGTATCCTCTTCTGGGCGGTGTTCAGTTTCCACGATGTGAACTCGCGGGATACTTCTACGGTGTTGAGAAGTTCTCTTTCCTACGAATTAATAAGATAATTTAAGCAAGACAAACGGTATATACAACGGTCGTAAGAATAAAAAAGTTGATAAATAATGTATCTTACTCCACCATCCCATATGAGCGTACTGATATGGTTGGCTTGGTCGTATAACACGGATGGGTCTTTTGGTCCAGGGTTAAATTCCATTTTTTGCAACTGAAATTATTGAAAAACCTTCTCAGTTTGGATTTTACGTTTTTCGATTTTGATAATTGCTCGCAAAAATACAACTCTAGCACATGCATAATACATAGGCCGCAAGCACATGCATAACGCATACAATGTTAGTATATGTATAATAGATATATATACATATACGGAATCGGATTTTACAAACGCTAGCACATGAACAAAAACATACATATGTTGCAAGCGCAATATTCATCACAACAATCGATTACAAACAAAAAAAAGTATAGATTTTGTGAACTTACGTGATCGATTTAGGGTATTAAAGGTGTTCTTAAGACGGAATTGCTGCGCCGATCTGCTTGCCAACGCCGCTGGGAAATTTTGTGAGTAGAAAGAGTGGAGAAGAGTGTCGTAGTTACTGTTTTGTGAACCTATATTGATCGTCCGCTATACAGTATCGCGAATGGTATTATGTCCGCGATACAGTAACGCGGACGGCTATTATTGTATATTGACCGTCCGCTATACAGTATGGCGGACACTGTTGACGTGACAGGTAAGGAAAAGATAGCTGTCAGTGCCGAAAGGAGCGACAGGACAGGACCTTACAGGTGTCAGCGCGTACCGTCCGCTACACTGTATAGCGGACGCTTTTTTGCTGTCTCCCGTTAGGCCTTTGATGTTGTCCGCTATACATTGTAGCGGACAGGCGCGGAGGGACAAAAAGGTAAAAAAGTCCGTCCGCTACATTGTATGGCTGACGTCTGACAGTTTTTGAAAAAGGCACGATCTGGGCCGTCGATCTTTCAGGATGGACGGTCAGATCGCGCTTGCAACTTAACTCCATTTGCTAGGGCGAGCAATGGATCAGCTCCCATGTATATATATATATATATATATACATGTGTGTGTGTGTGTGTGTGTATATATATATATATATACATATGTACATATATATATATATATATATATACATATGTATATATATACATATAGACATATAGATATATATGTATATATATGTACATATGTATATATATATATATATACATATGTATATATACAGACATATAGATATATATGTATATATATGTACATATGTATATATATATACATATGTATATATACATATATATATATATATACATATGTATATATATATATGTATGTATACATGTATATATATATATACATATGTATGTATACATGTATACATATGTATGTATACATATATACATATGTATATGTATATATATCTACATATGTATGTATACATGTATACATATGTATATGTATATATATCTACATATGTATGTATATATATACATATGTATATATATATATACATACATATGTATATATATATATATATGTACATATATATACATATGTATGTATATATATATATACATATGTATATATATACATACATATGTAGATATATATACATATACATATGTATACATGTATACATACATATGTAGATATATCTACATATGTATGTATATATATACATATGTATATATATATACATACATATGTATATATACATATGTATATATATATACATACATATGTATATATACATATATGTACATATGTATATATACATATGTATATATGTATATATACATATGTATATATATGTATAGATGTATATACATATATATGTATATATACATATGTATATAGATATATATGTATAGGTATATATATATATATATATATGTATGTATGTATATACATATATATATGTATATAGATATATATATATATATATATGTATATGTATATGTATATATATATATATTTATATATGTATGTATATGTATATATATATGTATGTATATACATACATATGTATATACACATATACATATATATCTATATACATATATATGTAAATATACATATATATATTTATATGTATATAGATACATATGTATATATATATATATATGTATATATGTATGTATATGTATATGTATATATAGGGAGCCGATATAGATCGACCGGTGGATGTTATCCACCGAACCGCAACAAGGAGATGCGGTTCTCTGTGTGCATGCGGCCCCACCCCACCCCGAACTGTTTTCTTTTTTCTTTCCTTATTTTCCTTTCCTTTTTTCTTTTACCTTTTTTGTCCTTCCTTTTTTCTTTTTGTCCTTTGTTTTCTTTTTTTCTTTTCCCTTTTTGTCCTTCGTATTTTCTTTTTTGTCCTTCCTATTTTCTTTTTTTCTTTTTGTCCTTTCCTGTTTTCTTTTCCTTCCTTTTTTGTCCTCATTTTTTTGTTATCTTCCCTGAACCGTATCTTCTTGTTGCGGTTCTCTGTCCTTCCTCTTTTTTTCTTCCTAGCCCCACCTCTAGCCCCCCCCCACCCCTGGTTCCTTTTTTGTTTGTTTTATTTTGCGTGTCCTTTTTTGTTTTTTTATTTCTTTTCATGTACTTTTTTTCTTCCTGGCCCCACCCCCTGGCCCCCCTCCACCCCCACCCCGGTTCCTTTTTTGTTTTATTTTGCGTGTCATTTTTTTATTTCTTTTCGTGTCCTTTTTTTTGTGTCCTTGTGCATGGGTGGTTGCAGAGTTTCTTCGCAGCCTTTGACTCTGCCGTCTTTTTTCTTCACAGCCTTTTACTTTGACTCTGCCATTTTTTTTCCTTTCTTCACAGCCTGACTCTTTGACTTTGACTCTGCCATTTTTTTTTCTTTCTTCACAGCCTGACTCTGCCATTTTTTTTCTTTCTTCACAGCCTTTGACTAACTACTGCTCACTCACGGACATAATTTTTCTCTGTCTTCTTTCTTCTCTCTTCCTCACTTTTCTCTCTTTAAAATCCCTTCTCCTTGAACCCTTTCTTCCACTCTCTTCATTCTCCATATCTCACCTGCATAATCTCCACAACAGTACCAAAAAAAAAAAATTACGCTAGAAGATCGGTGGATTTTTCTTTAAATATATCAAGTTAAAACAAGTAAGTATTTTGAATTTTCTTATAATTCAATGTTAATTTCAAATTGTTCTTATCAATTGATTGTTTAAATTGTCTTATAATTCAATGTTAATTTCAAATTGTTCTTACCAATTGATTGTTTAAACTGTGTTACGCTTAAATTGTTCTTACCATAGTCTAAAATTCGTGTTTAGGGAGTCAAAATTACGTTTTTACAAATTGGGGTATTACATTCGAAAGATTCCAAAATAGCGATTTTTTAGGACGTCAAAATTAGAATTTTTCCGGAATTTATAAAAAATATCTCGAGTTAGATTTCGCCAAAGTGCAAAAAAGATACCCTAGTTATTTTTAAAAGATCTGTATCAGGTAAAAATTTCATATTTTTCCAAAGACTGAAAAGGGGTTAACTGATACGCGCAACTTTGTAACTTTACAGTGTAATTTAAAATATCAAGCTAGCGAGATTTCGCGCGAAACTTTTATGAGAACCCTAGGATGTTGGGAAGTTCCATTTTCCTGGAATTCGGGCCATTCCGAAACCGTTAGCTATTTTTTTGACCGAACAGACTTTTAAGCGCTCGATCCGGACACCGGTTCGGGATTTTTTTGCGAAACGTTTGTAAAATACTTTTTAGATCAAGAATAATTTCAGGAAGCTTAAAATCTCATTTCAAAGCACTTTCGAGATTTTCTGAAGCCAGGGGCATTTTGGTAATTTGCCATCCCGAGAGGGGAATTTTGGTAATTTTCCCGGTAAAGTTTTTCAACGGAGTTTTTAGTCCAGAAATATAATTAAAACACCTGAAATGTTGTTTTGAAGCTGATTGCGGGGCGTAATTGTCGCTAAAGGTGAAAACTTAATTAGACAGTTTTTCATGAATTTATAAAACATAGTTAGAGCTAGATTTTTCCAGAGTGTAAAAAAGAGACCCTAGTTATTTTTAACATATCTGTATCAGGGAAAAATTTCAGATTTTTCCAAAGACTGGAAAGGGGTTATCTGATATGCGCAACCGTATAACTTTGCAGTGTAATTTAAAATATCAAGCTAGCGCAATTTCGCGCAAAACTTTTATGAGAACCCTAGGATTTTGGGAAGTTCCATTTCCCAGGAATTCGGGCCATTCTGAAGCCGTTAGCTATTTTTTTGGCCGAACGGCCTTTTAAGCGCTCGATCCAGACACCGGTTCGGGATTTTTGGACGAAACTTTTGTAAAATACTTTTTAGATCAAGAATGATTTCAGGAAGCTTAAAATCCCATTTCAAAGCACTTTCGAGATTTTCTGAAGCCAGGGGACATTTTGGTAATTTGCCACCCCGAGAGGGGTATTTTAGTAATTTTCTCGGTAAAGTTTTTCAAATGACTTCTTAGTCCAGAAATGTAAGTAAAACACCTGAAAGGTGATTTTGAAGCTGATTTGGGGCGTTAGGGTGATAATGAACCCCCAGGGGCATTTCGGTAATTTACCGCTCATCGGGGGCTATTTTGGTAATTTTACGCTATATAAATTTTCTGAATAATTTTTATTTTCTTTTATTTAATTCTATGACTTGTTGAGAATGATATAATTTTTATTTTTTAGATTTCAGTATAAATATGGATGCAACTGGAGGAAATATTTTTTGTGAAGATTCTGATCCACCTTACTTGGGTCAAGTTTTTCAAAGACTGGACGAAGTTGAAGCATACTATAGAGCATATTCGAAAACGATAGGTTTCGGTATTAGAATTAAGACGACTAGAAAACGGGCGAATACAGATCAAATTTGTGGAAGACTATTTGAGTGTCATAGAGGAGCACCGCATGTACCCCCCGTTGTTCGGATCAGTGACGAAGGGCCATCAAGACAACGAAAACGGGACACATTTCCGGGTACCGGCTGCAAGGCCCATGTGTATGCAGTACACCGGAAAAATGAAAACCATTGGGTTGTGACGGGAGTGGAGTTGAGCCATAATCATCAGTTGATGACCCCTAGTAAGATTGGTCAAATTCATCAACACCGAGAAATAAGCGCGGCACACAGACAACTGATATTTACAATGGCCGAGGCTAAAATTCCACCTTCTAGAATGATGGGGGTTTTCTCAAGCCAGGCTGGGGGGATTGACAAGTTGAGTTTCAACGAAGTAGACCTTCGAAATGAACTTCGTGCTCAGAGGAGAGAGTCTTTCGGTAAGAGTGATTCTCAAGCTACACTTGATCTCTTCAGGAGTCTTCAGAGTGAGAATTCTGGCTTTTTCTACAGTCTCCAACTGGATGATGAGAACCGCATTAGTACTATATTTTGGGCGGATGCCCGTTCTAGAGCTGCTTACCAAAATTTTGGGGATGTTGTGACGTTTGACACCACATACCGCACAAATAAGTACTCTATGCCTTTTGCTCCGTTCACCGGGGTGAACCACCACTATCAGTCAATCTTGTTTGGCTTTGCCCTGCTTAGGGATGAGACGGAGGAGTCATTTACGTGGTTATTTGAAACGTGGCTTAAAGCAATGTATCATATTCCTCCAAAGACCATCATCACCGACCAAGATCTGGCAATGAAAAATGCAATCGCTAAGGTCCTTCCAGATACTCACCATGGCCTGTGCACATGGCACATAAGCAACAAATATCCCGAACGGCTTCACAATGTATATGCAAACCATCCGACATTCAAGACTGACTTTAATACATGTGTGAAGAAATCGTTGACGGTAGACGTGTTCGAGGAGAGGTGGGCCAAGTTAATGGATGACTACTATTTGCACAATCATGAATGGTTACAATCGTTGTATGAGATCAAGACACAGTGGGTCGGTGCCTACACCAAGAAGTTTTTTGCAGCCGGAATGACTACGACCTCGAGAAGCGAAGTATGAATTCATTCTTTGATGGGTACGTAGGCCAGTCTTCAAGTATAACAGAGTTCGTACTAGAGATGCAGAAAGCCTTGACAGGCAATTTTACCTTGAGAGAGAAGCCGACGCGGCTACAGTCTACAGAGAAAGAGCCATATAGTTTTTTCACCTTTGGAGGCTCATGCGGCTCAAGTCTATACCAAGGAAATGTTTAGACAGTTTCAAGAGGAACTACTAAAGTCGAATCAATATAGCATGACAAAGTTGCACGAGTATTCCACCAGAGACCTCAAGGTTTATGCTTTGACAAATGTGACGAATTTCGCCAATCCGTGCTCTTCGTCGGCTCCGAGGACCAGAAGACATTTTACCGTAGCAGTTTGTATGGACACCGGGTTGGTTAATTGCAACTGTCAACTGTTTGAGCATAAAGGTATACTTTGTCGACACGCGTTGAGGGTTTTTAGCGCCAAGAATGCTAGTGAAATCCCTCCAGTATATCTTGGAACGGTGGACGAAGGAAGCCAATAGAGTCCACGGTCACATTCCTTACGTGCCCAATGTTTCAGTTGATTTCGAGCAATCTGAGACGCTGCGATATAATCACCTTTGTAACATCATGCACGGTTTATCAATGGATGCAGCGTCAACATTTGATGGGTACAGGTATCAAGTTGAAGCAGCCGCACGGGATAAGGCTAAGCATGCACAGTTTAGGATGGCATTACCAGAAAGACGGGACACTCGGACGACTCCATCCGGTAGATTCAATCGAGCTTCACAGCCAGTCATTGACGGCACTAGCCTGCAAGGTGAGGAGGACGACATTTTTGATCCAATTATTTCTCAAACAAAAGGGCGAAAACGAGCAATACGCATGAAGAATCCGATTGAAGAAGCAACGGGTCAAAAAAAATTGCGAAAGTGTGCGTTGTGTAATAAGATGACTGATCATGACAAGAGAAACCATTATAAAGTGTTAGGTATCGAACCTGGCAGTATGGTCGAGGAGGACGATGATGAGGAAGAGTGTTAGGGTTAATGTTTCAGTTGTATAAATTGAACTTTTATAATGTTTAAATTTGTGATTTGGTTTGTGAAATCTTTAATTTGTGATTTGGTTTGTGGATTATTGATATTTTTGGAAGGGCGTATTCGGGCACACTTTAGGCCCAATGCTAGCTTCAAAAATGTTGTGTCATTTTTTTTTCATTGCACCTCAGGCACGCTAGTTAGCCCATTTGTAGAATTTCGGCAAAAAACGAGACACATTATTTTTTGATTTTCCTTATTCGGGCACACTTTAGGCCCAATTAGCTTCCGAAAAAAGTTGTAATTTGTTTTGTCACTTTTTTCGCTCATTGCACCTCAGGCACGCTAGTTAGCCCATTTGTATGAATTTCGGCGAAAAACGAGACACATTATTTTTTGATTTTCCTACGAAGGGCCTATTCGGGCACACTTTAGCGCCCAATTCATAACTTCCGAAAAAAGTTGTAATTTTTTTGTCACTTTTTTTTGCTCATTGCACCTCAGGCACGCTAGTTAGCCCATTTGTATGAATTTCGGCGAAAAACGAGACACATTATTTTTTGGATTTTCCTACGAAGGGCCTATTCGGGCACACTTTAGGCCCAATTCTTAGCTTGCGAAAAAAGTTGTAATTTTTTTTGTCACTTTTTTTTCGCTCATTGCACCTCAGGCACGCTAGTTAGCCCATTTGTATGAATTTCGGCGAAAAACGAGACACATTATTTTTTGAATTTTCCTACGAAGGGCCTATTCGCGCACACTTTAGGCCCAATTCTTAGCTTGCGAAAAAAGTTGTAATTTTTTTTGTCACTTTTTTTCGCTCATTGCACCTCAGGCACGCTAGTTAGCCCATTTCTATGAATTTCGGAAAAACGAGACAAATTATTTTTGGATTTTCCTACGAAGCCCCTATTCGCGCACACTTTAGCGCCCAATTCTTAGCTTGCGAAAAAAGTTGTAATTTGTTTTGTCACTTTTTTTCGCTCATTACACCTTAGGCACGCTAGTTAGCCCATTGTCCAAAATCATTCTAAAGTAATAATAAGGCTAATTCAATTTGAAACCTTAATATCCAAAATCCAACAATACTAATAATAATCCATACGAACGTCAACTACATCTCAGGATAATGGTAAGGAAGGCGTCTAGCTACACCCTTTTTCAGCTCCCAGGCTATCCTATATCTAAACGTCAAGGCATCCTTCGAGACCACGACGTATTTTCGAGCACATCCGAGCGAGCTATGTAGTCCATGTACTTGAGGACGTAAATCCCGCAATCATGACTGTTATATTGCTTTGGTCGGTTTTTATCATCACGACCGTCCAAGGCTCTATCATTGTTTTGCTCGTGATGGCTTCCCCCGTAACATGTCGGCACGCTAGTGGAATGATAGTAGTCTGCATCCAACAATAAAAAAGTTATCAAGCCTATTAACAAGAAGAATAGACTATGAGCGAAGGTCAAGAAATATAAACTAACCACCGCATTGATGTACGTGGAGTACATCTGCGCCAGCTGCCCACCAGGTCCGTCTTCCCTTAGGCTATCGTATATGTGAACCGTTTTGTTCGCTGGATGGAGAACTAATAGGAAGAAGTGGCTTGCATGAAGACAAGGTATCATGATTAGGTTCGCCTCAGATGCATGACATTGATAGTCGCGTTCAATAGGCAAGCACGTTTGCAGACGGTCGCCATGCACCCTTGCTTGTCCCTCGCATCCTCCTCCATTCTGTGAAGTCCTTCATGCTATTCACCAAGAGGAGGGCTAGAAAAAGGGATACATGTTGAGCTTCAAAGTTTGGGAGGGGTTATAACTTAGCTCTCTAACACGGAGCAGATCTATGTAAGCGTCCATGACAAAATTTGAAATATCTGTGTCCGGCGCCAACAGTCTCATATCAGAGTGAGCTAGGAATCCCGCAACAGGAAAGTCTGCTGAATCGACGGGCTCATGCCCGAAGTAGTGCCGGTCGATCCACCCGTTTGCCGGACTCAATGGCTTCGTCGGTTGTCCTTTATCCGACCGGATGCTTGGGCGCGAGGCCTGGATTCCTACTTGACCTGACTGGAACTGAGAGTCGTACGCGTCAGGAGGCAAGCGACTAGACGGCTCCCACACCTGACTCTGGGGCTGATAGTCGTACGCGTCAGGAGGCAAGCGACTAGACGGCTCCCACACCTGACTCTGGGGCTGAGAGTCGTACGCGTCAGGAGGCAAGCGACTAGACGGCTCCCCTCGGTAACCCCGGTACGCAAGACTAAAGTTGTGAACTTCAGTCTTGTACCTCTCAATGGACCTCTTGAGATTGTCAGGAGCCTGCGCGACAAACCAGTCAAACGCTCCAGCTGCTTGAACACCTCAGTGCCCTGGTCAACCTAAAAAACATGCATAGAAAAATCATCGTCATCATTTCAGGCATGGTCGATAAGGTGCGCAAATAAAATTGAAACAACACTAGGGTGACTTACAATGTTCAATGCCCAGAACTGGTCATAGAACTCACGTGGCGCATACGATGTCTTCGTCGGCTGGGAAGGGCGATTCACCCTCGTGCGCGTCACCTTGAGAAACCATTGCAGGTACTCCTCAAGACTGGTGCCGTCGTGCTTGAGCGATACAAGGCTACCATACGTTTCTTGCCAAGTATTCCACTGTTCCACCTCGTCGCTCAACAAATTCAAGGCATCAGGTACCTCGAATTTCGGAAGCCGAGCACTCCTGTATGGCCGCATGTCTACAGCGGGTTTTGGGATCCCTTGTAGACAGCCAGCTTGCTTCATAGCTCGATCGGGCATCTGAAACTCACATACTTCGAAGTGAATAAGCGGCACCCGAACCAAACCTGCCAGCACGTACGATACCGGAAGTTGCCAACACCACTCATCTAACCGATGCATCACCTTGCCATATGGCTGCCACGTCACCTGGGGTGCATCCAGCATATCTAGTTCCCCCCGATAGAACTGTAGATGGTTGTGAGGGTTTACCCGTCTCTTCCGGTTGGTCTCCGGCCCCCAGGCCCACACCCTAGGCCACGTCTCATCGGAATATTCCCGCGGTTGTGGACGACCCGTGGGTAGCCTCTCGTAAGACCAATCCTGTGAATGCAAACATTATATGGAATTAGTAATTAATCACGAATATTTTGACACATCAAAACAAGAATATAAATCATCATACCTGTAATAGAGTCAGGCAGGCGGCAATAGATTTGGCATCCACTCTCGTAGCCTTATGCAGTGCTCGATATAGGTGCGCAAGAACAGCTGAACCCCACGAATACGAGTATACCTCCTCAAGATCCTCCAAGAACACCATATACTTCGGATGCACCGTGTTTTTCGAATGCGTCGGAAGTAATATAGCTCCAATAATATACAGAAGGAATGCCTTCGTATATGTCACGAAATCATCATGAGTGTATTCATCCGGTAGCTCACCGTACTGCTCTCTCAGCCATTTAAGTTTGATGCCGTTTGATGTAAGAGCTCCCTGGAATTCCCCAAAATACTGCCTAGCCATATTCATGGATGCAGACGTTTTGCTCAAAGTAATGGGTTTGCCGTGACATGGGATTCCAAGTATAAATCCGACGTCCTCTAATGTAATCGTCATTTCACCAAATTTACCAAAATTCTCTTCTCATCGTTCAACTAGAGCGGATATAAGGCAATCGTCGTGTCGAGACCAAATCCCA
>JAVXUP010003332.1:0-74451 GCA_033070095.1 Escallonia herrerae | reverse complement strand
AGACAGCGGGAGCACACCATCAGGACCATCTGGTCAACAAGATTCTCAACTGTGTAGAAGTGCATGAGGAAGATTTCCACGTCATCGTTTTGAGATTGACGGTAAAATTCTTATGTGCACTCCAACTGATGAAGAAGAGCCCACTTTAGTTCCTCATCCTGTTGTCGCTAAAGATAGTATAAGTGACCTTCAACCTAGTGGGAGCATCCTAGACAGTGGGAGCACACCACAGGACCATCAGTCAACAAGATTCTCAACTGCGTAGAGGTGCACGAGGAAGAGTTCCACGTCGTCGTTTTGAGATTGACGGTGAAATTCTTATGTGCACTCCAAATGATGAAGATGAGCCCACTTCTGTGGAAGAAGCCTTATCTTCACCTGCTAGTAATGAGTGGATGGCTGCAATGAAAGATGAGTTGAGCTCAATGGAGAAGAATCAGGTCTGGGAGTTGGTTGACCTTCCGCCAGGGCGCAAGACTGTTGGAAACAAGTGGGTTTTAAAAGTCAAGCGCAAGGCAGATGGGTCAATTGACAAGTATAAGGCACGTCTTGTGGCGAAAGGCTATACCCAACTGCGGGGTGTGGACTATGAAGACACTTTTCCCCAGTGGTGAGATTTGCTTCAATTCGCCTGATCCTAGCTATTGTCGCCCAGCAGGATTTAGAACTTTTTCATATGGATGTTAAGACTGCGTTTCTCAATGGAGAACTAGACGAAGAGATTTATATGGCTCAACCTGAGGGTTTTGAAGTCAAGGGACATGAGCGCAAAGTTTGCCCTCAAACGTTCTATATATGGTCTCAAACAATCGTCTAGGCAGTGGTACTTTAGGTTTCATCATGCCATTACCTCTATAGGTTTTGAAATGATTGAACAAGACCATTGCGTTTACGTAAAACGATCCAAGAAAAATATTCTGATCCTTTCTTTGTATGTGGATGACATTCTTTTAGCTGGGAATGACATGAGTTCCATTGTCGCCACTAAGCAGTGGCTGTCCTCAACTTTTGAGATGAAGGACATGGGAGAAGCTAATTATGTGCTCGGGGTTAAAATCATACGTGATCGTCCAAAGAGACTTCTCGGTTTGTCTCAAGAGACATATAGAAGTCATTGAACGATTTCGTATGCATAACTCAAAACCCATAGACACTCCAATGGACAAGGCGTGTACTTTAAGCACAGACCAATGCCCAAAGAATGATGAGGAAAAGAATCGGATGTCCAAAGTGCCTTACGCGGCTGCAGTTGGGAGTCTGATGTACGCTATGTTGTGTACGCGTCCAGACATCTGCTTTGCCGTTGGAATGGTGAGTCGTTATCAGAGTAATCCTGGACCCGCTCATTGGAATGCGGTGAAGAGGATTCTTCGATACTAACGTGGAACCGCTGATCTCGTCCTGTGTTATCATGGTGGAGACTTGAGACTGAGAGGATACAACGATGCTGATTGGGGCGGTGATAGAGATGAGCGCAGATCCACTTCAGGTTATGCATTCATACTAGGAGGTGGAGCTATCTCTTGGTGCAGCAAGAAACAGACTTGCATCGCCCTATCCACGATGGAGTCGGAGTATGTTGCTTGTTCAGCAGCAGTCCAGGAAGCTGTTTGGTTGAGGTCATTCTTACAGGCTCTAGGGGTTACAGCTCATGCAGACGAGTCTGTCACTGTTCACTGTGACAATACAGCTGCCCTAGATTTTGTAAAGGACCCCAAATATCATGGGAAGGCCAAACACATAGGCCTTCGTTATCACTTCATTAGAACTTTAGTTGCGCAAGGAGAGGTGACCATGAAAGCATATACCTACTGGCAGAATGGTGGCTGATCCTTTGACCAAGCCTATTGCTAGAGATGTTTTCCTTTCTCACATTAGGAGTATGGGACTACGTAGGTTTTGATATGTTTATGGCATCTTATGTACTTGACATTATTTATTACATTAAATTTTCATTCCTTGATTTGAGTTTATTTTGGAATGAATGGATAATCTTTGTGATTACATATACATCCTTGTTGAGAGTGTCACCAGGCTCGAATTGACCCACTCACACGGGTAATTCACCTTGGCGCTAAGATGAGACATAATTGTCTTAAGCGCCAAGTGGGCGAATAAGATGATACAGCTTATAAAGCAAACATGTCGCCTTAGTTGGAGCTAAGATGAGACCTATAAAATAGGTCGATCATAGAGTATCTCCACAACTCTATGTAGCCTGTTTACAGCCGAATGTGAGATTTCAGGCAGGCACTATGAGAGTGACTGGGCTGAAAAACTCAGGTTAGGCGCTTGTACAGCGACTAGACTTAGATTCGTATGGCGTATTTTATTATACATTTATGTGACACGCCCTTACGGGTTACGCCATAGCATGCAAATCATACTGCATGTGCTAAATGCAGACCGACAGTGGGAGTGACGAATGAATCCCTGCTTCGTCACTGTGTGAGCCACTTGGATCAAAATTTTTGATTATGGTACCCTTTTCACCTTAGACTATGTCATGAAGAGGATACTCAATGTCGCTACTTTAGCATGTACCCTTGGATCATGGATGATGCGGTCTCGCGGGGCATGTCTAGGAAAGCGGTTGGGTCTAATTGGAATGACATGAGGGCTTTGGGAAGAAAGTTCAATATTACATCATGTTGTGTGATTCATAGCCCGGGCGACTTTGTCGATTTTCGTTTCGATATGAGTCATGAATACATAACATATGAGAGGTTTAACACTGCTCATTATGAGGGATTTGAGAGTGTTTAATCTGGTGTAGTTGAACTATCTGGGGTACATACGAGATTTTTTGGAGTGATGTATTGTGTTAGTTTGGTGATAACTTAATACAATACTCCTCAACTGGACATCCTTTCTCGTAGGTCGCACGTTCCATTTCCTGTATGAGGAGATGAGTGGACGAGAGATAAGGAGGGACTACGATTTATTTGCCCTGTGTGTGGGCGAGTGGGAGCTGTTAATAAATTGGGTCAGGACCCATTATCCGCCCACTAACAGATAATGTGTATTTGTTAGTCTGGATAATTACAGTTATTTAGAGGATATTTATCTCCTAAGTGTTTGAGATAAATACAATATTTATCTCATAGGTGTTTGAGATAAATACATCTTTATCTAAGTGTTGGAGGTAAAGTCTGTCTCTAAATACTATCTCTATATAAAGACTAGAGATATCCCAATAAAATAGAAGTGATAGACAATAAGTCACAAGACAATCCTCTCTCTATAGCACTCTCTCTAGAGCAATCACCAAGCTCTAGGATTTGGTTCATGGACGAAGAACTCGACTCTAGTAGCCGTTTTCATACTTACGAAAAAGATCAAGGGTGTTGGAGGCTCGTAACAACAAGGATCCATCGTCGGAATATTCGAAGACTTCATACGGTATGTTTCCGAACCCACTACGTGTTACGTGGTAGCGCAATAATTTTATTCAACAGTTAGCTTCGTCTATAATATGTTTAGCTTAAGGACATGCTTGATATTTCAGATACACATTGGCAATTATCTCCTAAGGTCAAGGAGTTTAAAAATGTTTTCCCGTAAGAAGTTGTAATGAAAAGGGCGGCATTATCTTGTTCGCAAGTTATTTGCTCGTGCATGCTTGACTTAAAAAAAATGTTGTAAGAAATTGAATGGACTAACCCTAATGTCAAAGCATATAAACTTTTGTCACAACAGTGTACACTGTAAAAAATAAATGGTACAACCACCCCAAATCATACATTGTTTTGGTAATGGCCAAATTGCTTTGGTCATAGATAGCTCCACTAATTTTTCACTTTCTAAAGCAATCTGCAATACTGAAATATCTGTATAATTTTAGTTATGTGATTTGAGCAAATATTGAATGGTCAAAGACCATTAGTTCTGACCATTGATGTCCGTACTGTGCTCACTCTATTATCTGTGCAACTATTGTATAATTCCAACCATTAATCCCGACCACTAAGAACCTTTGGATCAGTAGGACTTGTGTGATCGAAGTAGAGACAGATAGGCTAATGGTTACTTTGTAACATTTTTGTGACCCTAGATTATTGAAATTATTGATCCCAAACGATGCAAAATGTTTCTACTACAACTTGCTTGACGCAACAGGAAAATAGCTGTGTCAATGTGAGCCACCAACTCCGGAACAGGTAAGCATTTGATGATGAATCCGGGCACATGTCAACCTGTCTGATCATTACAACAGTTAGGCATCACCCCGCCGTGGGTTTATGATAAGAAGTTGGTTGAGCTTGCAATTCTCAGTTTGTGTGGGATTTGTTTGGTTGGTAGCATTACCTGGTTACCCATGTGCTTCTACTTGCTGCACATGCTTGCTTTGATTGGTTTTTCCTAAATTGGCTTAAATTATAAATAATAATGTTACACAAAGCAAAGTCGTAATCCATTAGTCTGGCACCAGCTTATATCTTGGATGATTAATATTAGTATCCAAGAGTGTGTTTGCCCACTGCCACCTCCAGCATTCCTCCACCCGACATCATACTCCGGGAAGCAAAACTCTCATGGGCTGACGAATCGGACGACGAGCCCGAACTCAAACCCTTGGCCTTTGACGAAAACCTCAATATTCAATCCCTAGCCATCAACGACTCCAAATCCTCAATCATCAAATTCCGATCTACAATTCCAATATCCAAGTTGTATGCACAATTCCAGGGTTGAAAGTTACTAGGGTTGTTCATTTTCAAAAGTTGGCTGAACTCTAGGGTATTTTTGTTCTCTCATGTGACATTAGGGGACACAACGTTGGGGGAAAAGGGCGGTCGCCGCGTGTTTGGGGGAAAGAAGATAGCTAAAATATACAAAAACATGCACGCTTAAAAAGGCTAGACCTATTCATACACTCAACCCATAACAATTGAAAGCTAGGCTACGACTCCACGGAATAAGAAGACCAAGCTCTGGTAGCAACTTGTCACGCTCCCAATATTGAAAACTGTGACTAAAACCGAAGTCCTCAAATGAGATAATATTCCACTATATTCCAGGTTACACCAGATATAAAATGGAGCGTCTAATCTATTAATGATAAAATGTCTCGATCAGATAATAATACAATAGAATCCATTCTCTTAACATTCCATCCAAAACATGGTAATAAATGCACCTGTACAAATGACAGAATTTTAACTCAAATAACTTTACCCAAATCCGAGTAAAGTTTTCAAAGTAAAAAATAGTTTAATTATTTTAGTTAAGGAAATGCTCAAAACTTCCAAAGTTTGCTAGGGCCTATAATCACCTCTGTCCCATATGGCAAGAAAGAAGGTAAAAGAATAGGTTGAACTCGAATAGTCCAATAATTTACCAAGATATTAGGGGTACCAAAGTAGAACTGAACCAATCAATTAACAATAACTAAAAATCTCAAATGAGCAAATGATATTATTATGTCGAATAGCGAAACAAATGTTACTATACTTATTAACCCTATACATAAACTTAAGGGATAATTGCAAAAAACACCCTCATGGTTTGGAGTATTTGCAAAAAGCCCCCTGAGGTTATAAAAATTGCAAATGAACACATGTGATCGCAAAAGTGTTGCAACCGACGGTTTCTGTAATGAAATAAAAAATTGTCGAAAATACCCTTGTATATAGACCCTAAGATTGTTTATGTGCATCAAAATTCTCGAGCAGAGGGGCGACACCACCACTCCAGCTGCACCGCCACCACTCCGGCATGCCCGTTGTCTCCATAGGCCCAGGCCTTTCTCTATCAGCACAACCACAACCCCGCGAAACCCATCGGCCTTTCTCCTTCGTCGCCACATCGATCACACTATCGCACCTCCCTCTTCTCCATCGTTGCCGAGTTTCACCTCTATAGTATGACGAGAACTTTGAAAATTAGATCTAGGGTTTCACAAACTTTAATGTTGCTGATTTTACCGAATTGCACAAACTTAGATCTAGGGTTTCAATCGCACCTTGCGATTGAAACCCAAGATCTAAGTATGTGCAATTAGGGTTCGAATTGAAACCCTTGATTGTGGTTAACGTGGGTATATGGTGTTTGGTCGTGGTGTAGTGGTAGTATGCGGATGACGGAGATGGGACTAGGCGATGATGGCTGCTACGACATTGGACTGTAATGGCGACAGCGAGATTGGGTGGGGGTGTTGCGGTGATGGGATTTGATGAGGCAGTGGCGGCGACGGGTTTCGGAGGTAGGTCGATGGGTAGGGCAGGTGGCAGACGGGGTAGGGTGATGTAGGTGGATATGCGGCAAAGGTTTGGTTTCATTAGATTAAGGAAGAAAGTTTGGGATTTGGGAGAGAGAAATAAATAAAGGGCATTTTAGTCATTTTATTATATTAATATTTATGAAACGCACTATTTAGGAGCTTGAGCAACACATGCCGTTAGTTTGGACGAATTTTCTAATGGTGCAACACTTTTGCGATCATAGGTGTTCATTTGCAATTTTTATAACCTCAGGGCTTTTTGCAAATACCCCAAACCAAGAGGGTGTTTTTTGCAATTATCCCTAAACTTAATATGCTTGGATGCTAAAAATAATTTAGTGACTATGTTTGCGATAAAGAGCCAAATGGCAAACCAACTGTACGAACATTAGACGTGTGCATACCGATAGTGTGCTAGGCATCCACTGATCGCTAACATATTGATACCAAGGAAAGTGGGTTCGCAGTCGGCGTTGAGATGCCACAAGGAATGCAGTCTGAGTTAGATGCCAAGTATGCTGATGTGGGACGCAGCAAGAATGGAGCAAGGGCAGAGACCAAGGGTTTTCAAGATAGAGCCTGAGGATGGCAGTGCTGCAAGGACAATTACGTGGGGTGCATACACGATGACAGACACAATCCGATGCTTAGGTCTAGAGTTAAGGTCTTGTATGTTTCTCTCTCTAAAATTTTAGAATGAGAAAGTGAATGTGAGAATGAAAGTCTCCAAAATGTGAAGTCTTGAAAATGAATTCTCAAGCCCCTTATTAATAGAGGTTGAGATGATGATGTCATCAACCCACACATGGCGCTCCCTAGGAGTGACATGTCACCGAGGGGTCCACAGGTGCCGAAGCTCCACGGACTATCAGATTGCATATTCACTCAGCCTGCCCAACACAGAGTCTCTGTCTGTCTGGAAAGACTGGCCCACACAGCTTCGGTGTGGCCAGAGAGCCCCCTTGATCTAGCCATCATTTCAAAGCCCTTGTAGAGTCCCACTGGGGCGAGAGGCATCGAGGACCTGGCAGCAGTGGGGAAGACCCGACGCCCAACTGCCATGCAGACTAGGCTAGACACTCAGAGCATGCTAAGGTAGTGTCCTAGAGGAGTCGCTTACCCGACGGGTCGAGGTAGCATCCTGAGGAGCCGTCTGACTAGCGGAATGGGAGTTTTCATGCTGGAGCACTTAGAGTTCCCTGGTGGGGATAGTGTCTCGGAGGAGTAACCTATCCCTGCCGGTGAGTCCTTCCGCTGGAACACACTGAGCATGCCAAGGTAGTGTCTCGGAGGAGTCGCCTACCCAACGGGTCGAGTTAATATCCCGAAAGTGCCTTCTACCTGGCAGAAGGGGAGTCTTCATGCCGGAGCACTTAAAGATCCCTGATAGAGTTAGTGTCCCGGAAGAGTCGTCTATCTCCGCGGGAGAGTCCTTGTGCCAAAGTCCTCGGAGCGCGCCAAGGTAGTGTCTTGGAGGAGTCGCCTACCCAAAGGGCCAAGGTAGCATCCTGGAGGAGTCGTCTACCTGGCGGAAGGAGAGTCTTCATGCCAGAGCACTTAGAGCTCATTGGCAGAGATAGTGGTGTAACGCTAAACAAGCTGGTATGGGGGGTGCAATGCTAAACAAGTTGGTTAACACATATAACTCAAGAGTAAATTGATCTTTACTACAAACCTCCAAATAAACAGTGGAATTATGGCTTAAACTTTATAGTCGTCCACAAGTGAAAAGAATGAACATAACATTATATTACAGACTGCCTCTCTCTTATAAAAGTGCTACACTTTAAAACAAAAGAAAAACAGCTTAAACTCTGCTCACCAAGTGTAATACTCTTGAATCTACTCAAGGTAATCCTCTTCATCCCTTGGCAAATATTCTGACTCGGAACCTAAGGAAAAAAACATTTAGGGAATGGGTCAGCCTGATGACTCAGTAGGGTATCCAGTGATTCTAAGGTCAAAAATGAATTGATTATATAATGAATGGTTAGTACAAACATGCAAGTTCACTTGAACAGATGAGACATATGTACTTAAGAATAATTTAACATCTTGAGTATCACTTACAAATATTTTCTATCACTTGCGTTCAAAAAGAAACAAGAATAGCATATTGAGCAAAATCTGAGATCTTGTAAAACATATACGAGAATGGCAAGCAATACCTAAATATTAACTTGATTTCAAAGAATATAACAAAAATAGTATAAATAAGTTTAAGACAAATATGAGACAAGTACGGGAATATCAATATACAAATATGCCCCTTATGCACAAGCCAACATTCCCTGAGTGCGAAAAACTTTTCATATCGTAACCAACTGATATAGCGAGTTTGATGGAAAAAGTCCAACGTCATCAGATGCGCGTCAATAATTCTTTTTGGGAAGTAGTATGCATAGCTAGTATGTACCATCAAGACGTGAACGAGAATGAGAACCCTAGTCAAATAACTCCCAGTCCCGGCAAATAACACCCTCAACTCACTTTTTCCTCCTCCTTCGTGTGACATGCATAATCATGTATAGATATTAACAAAATATCATCAAGTATATCACAAGAGATTTAGTCCTTCTCAAGTTATACTTTTCATATTATCAAAAAAAATTACATGTAACATGCCAAATATGTAGACTAAACTTTAAATACACAAACTAATTTGGTAACTAAGTAAGAAATAATTTAATATTCTTTCTTAAGTACTCTACACATGTATACTATAATTTGCTTGTAGATATTTAAGTATCCCTTTAAGACCCACAAATTACCTGGTTGTCCATCATTAGCCCAACACAAGGAGCTACTAGTTTAAGTAACATAATTTGCCCAATATTTCAGTTGGCAGTAGGAGTATTTTGTAGGCAAAAAAATCATAACAATTTAATTACAAAGTCTCTACAGTCAAACTATATATTTATGAAAACTAGACTTATATATCTACATCCCAGTATTTTATTTGAAACAAAAAATATCATTTTAAAGCCATGTGAAGCCCTTCCAAAAACAAACTTCAGAATTTGTCCAACAACAGTTTCACAGGATAAGTTTCAAGCGATGAATTTTAAATCATAGTAAAAAATACTTGAAATAATTTAAAATTTAGCGTGTTTACTCTATACATGTAGTACTATAACATATAAAATATCAAGTCCATATCTCAACTAAAAGTGTATATTTTTAAGTACCAAAATTACTGCAATTTCAAGACTGTTTTTGCAAATTTTAAACATACATGAATAAACTTCACTTAAAATCATTTCAAGCAAATATATAAGTGTTTCACTACTCATAATACTTCTCATACATGTTTTAAAAACCTTAAAACACAAGATAACCTACCTTCAAGCTAATCAAGCACAAGCCAATTCAAGAAACTTGATTCAAATTGATCTCTCTCCTTTTTTTTCTTCTTCTCTTCCTTCCTTCCTTTTCTTTTCTCTTATTTCTCCTCCTTTCTTATCTTTTTTTCTTCCTAGTTATTTCGGCAGATCCTCCACCTTCTTTTCCCTCACACTGGTTTTCTACTCTTTCCTTTCTAATTTTTCCACTAATATTTCCTTTCTTTATTCACCATATACTCTAGTTTAGGTTAGCCACCACTTAAGAGTAGGAGGTGGCAAGTATTCCCAATACACACTCCCACACAATCACACGTGCACATGTCACTAATCTCTTTAATGAAAATTTAAGATTAACCTCAACATTTTGCATAATTTTTTAGCCCCAAAGTATTACATAATTATATTTTGGCCCATAGCTGAATTTCAACATTTATTTTATGTAGACAACTAATGTAACACTATTGTATATTTCAATCAAATTTAAATAAAATAAGTAGAAGCTAATTAAGATCGGGGTCTCACAAGTTTCCTATCCCCACAGGTGAGTTCCTTGTGCCAGAGCACTCGGAACGCGCAGAGGTAATGCCTAGGAGGAGTCGCCTACCCGACGGGCGAGGTAACATCCTGGAGTAGTTTTCTACCTGGCGGATGGCGAGTCTTCATGCCGGAGCACTTAAAGCTCCCTGGCAGAGATAGTGTCCCAGAAGAATCGTATATCCTTGCAGGATGTTGCACACTCTGGGAAGTGGGTCGAATCATGTTCCATGACCAAAGCAAGGTGTGCACGATGTGATGAAAGGATAGACCAACACAAGGGGTGTGGTAGTGTGACAGGATGCTAGGGGCGCGACTATATAAGTAGCGCTGCGCATGGGTGTGACTGAGTGTGTGCAGTGCGGGGGGCACGGAAGTGTGACAGGGAGCTAGGGGACGCGACGCGGTGCATGGGCATGGCAGAGCAGTGTGCAGTGTCAGTAGCACGATAGTGTAACAGAGAGCCGGGGGCACAACTGTAATAGCGGCGCGACGCATGGGTGTGACGGACTGTGTGTAGTGCCAGTGCCACATGATATGGAAACTGTGCACGGGGGCAGCGACGGATGTCGCGGTGTTGGGCATAGTGTCAGGGGGCAAGTGACATGGAGATGGCCCTCTGGCACGGCGGTCCAAATATGTGCAGTTGGCCGAGGCAGGCCGGACGACCGAGGCAACCGATCGACCGAGGCCGGTCGACCGATGCTGGCTGGGGTAGCCAGATGGGATAGGAGAGGTCCAAATGTGCATACCAAGGATGTGATAGCAACACATATAAACAAGTACATGTTCAAAGGACCCTCTCAAACTTGAGAAATGTTCAAATATAGTCAATATTAGTCTTAGATTGACAATTACAAAAATAAGACTCAATGGAATTGAGATTACTTACAATTTCAGAATATAAAAAGTGGAACAAAAGTACATGCATAGACATACATACATACTTACATACATACTCCCAATAAACATGAAGATGCAAAGAATATAAAAACAAACATCGATGACTTTGTTAATATTGGATGAAGGTCGAATGGATGCTGAAAAACTTCGACCTGAACTTTTAACAACTATTCTAGCTATTCTTATTTCTTATGGGGGTTTTGTGGAGATAAACTTGTCTGGAGTATTTCAGTTCTTGGACTTGCTCCATTTGATCTGTTACCACTTCCTTCGCGAGTCAAAAGTGAACAAAGTCATGGGAGATTCCCTTGAGTACGTCTCACCACTCTCTTCGTTGAATGTGGTCCCTGGTAGCAACTGAGGAAGCTACCAGTTCCAAAACTATTGGCCTTTCTTTGGCAAGCTCATTTAGAGAGGAAATCAATAATATCTTCATTTCCATCGGTGCAGTTTTAGATCGTTCAAAGTATCTTTTTATTAGCGTTTGACAATTATTTCTCGTTAAAAACATATTACGATTTTTTTTTCTATTATAATAGAGGTACTCTATAATAGAGGATTCTAGTTCATTTTTTTAAAAATAATTATATGTTAATATCTGCTCTTGTATATTTACAAATACGTGTGATGAATTCTAATAGTTTTATTTGAAAGGTGAATAGCTATAATTTTGATATGTACTTTTTAGTAAATTTTGGAAATGGTGATAAAACAAGATAAAAACTCAAAAACATGAAAATGGAAGCGGAGACAGTCGTAACCACATGTGCAACTGTATCATCTTACGAGAGGTCACGATCGGGTAGGCTTAATAGTGATATTGGCGAGGTTATTACCGAGTGAGTTTGATAGTATCGTAGATTTGGATGTCTTGTGCTAAAGAATAATTTCTTTAATAAATGAAGGAGACGTGAGTCCGATCCAAAAGTGCAAGTTTTCTCTTAGTCACGAGGAAATTATTAGACATATTGTTTGCGATTGATATCAAACTGCAATTAATATGGTGTTTTTTTTTTTTTGAGGAATAGTTGGAAACATCTAATGAAAAGAGAATAAATAAAACTGAAAACTTTGATTGATTGAATAATCAAGTTACGAAATGTGCGCCCGAGACAATCGGAACTTGTACCAACAAGTCAATTAACATAAACAAACTAATAAGAGCCTCCATCGATAGGAGACAAGAGCACTGCATTCATAGAATGTCTAAAAGAAAGTAAAAGAGAGTCTGAAAGAAAGATCAATGATTCATAAAAATTACTTAGTGGGAAATGCCCCGAGAAAAATCCAACGAGTGACAAATAATCTTGTTATACATAAAAAAAAAAAAAAAAATGTTGCTATCATACCCTTTTCTTACGAATTGCATTTAACTTTGAACGATAAAAGGGTGTTGAGTTAGGAAAAAGGCCTAATGCCAAAATTGTAACTCAACTTTATCCCTCAGTACAGCTTTAGTACCCAACTTTGAAGGTGTACCAAAAAAGTTCCTAAGTTTGAAAAAATGATCAAAATTTATACCTCGACTAACGGATTTCAACGACTTTTAAATTTTATAAAGAGCAAATATATCAATAATGAAAAAGTAAATTTTAAAGACACGTGACATAATTATCACCGTTATATTTTCTCTCTTTCTTAATTTAATCGGTACAACAAATCTCTCTCTCTCACACACACACACACACAAACTCTCTCTCGTCTCCCTCATCTCATCCTCTCCATCTCCCTCTCCCTCTCCCTCTCCATACCCATACCCCACCAACCACCATGCCACCATACCTGTGCAGTGAGTACAACACATAACACCAATAATTTGTTGCATCTCCTTGCCCTCGCCGGTGCCACCGAAACGTTCATTGGTGCTGATTGCTGCAACTTCCTCGCGGGCACCGACTGCGACCAGTTCTGCTTCCTCCCGGCCAAAACTTTCAGTAACGCTGTAATTGGAGAGGATGACGACGAGATCGTCGGTTTACGGTACAAAACCAACCGGCTCAGTCTTCAATTTTTCATTTATTAGTGCGGCGAATACACTGGACTTCTCCGGGGGCCAGAATAAGAGGTTGTAGCGGTGGTTCTGGTCGTCAGATGGTCGACAGTTCTTCTCAGCAAAATCGTCGGTCCAGAGCATGTCGTCGATGTTGGAGATAAGTTGTAGAAAAAGAAGAAGAAAACGGAAATTCAATGGCTTGAGGTGCGTCTAAAGACATTGTCTTTAAGGCGATATTTGCCCCCACTCGACTAGAGTTTACTACCGGGTTAATGGCAAATCACCTCCAGGATTACTCAAACCAACAATCTGCAGATAGCAATTCTGAAGATTCGTTTCAGAATTGCTCCTCAAAATTGTGTATATAACTGAAAATTTTGAGATACGAATTTGGAAAATGCCAAGTAGTGTTTATTCTGAATTTCAGAATCTTATATATGAGCTCAACAGCCACCCCTTCATGAAGAGACATAACCATTCAAAAAATAACAGAAATAACTGTTATTTCTGGTGCCTTTTCGGAATTACTTTCAAAGTCATTAAAATAAATAATTGAAAGAAACAATTCCGAAAATTAGTAAAATTATGGGCCATTAGATCATATATAAATCAACACACTATATGTCACGACCCGAACCCACGGGCAGGCCCGCGAGCTAGGCACGTGACCGGCCGCAGACCCAATGGACTCCAACCAAGGGCTCTGCCAGGCCTTACTCGCTTAAAACCAACATGTGCTGCAGCGGAAATTAAAATTTCTACAAACCTTAATTTCACTATCATATTTTAATTTGAATACATCACTTATACTAAAAATTTTCATAACTCTGATTGTCAACAACTAAAGCTAAACAGAAAATCTAATATTTAGCGACTCATTTCATGCAGTCTCCGAAGCTTTGCACCAAATTTTCTCCTCCTATGCTCCTCACCATTACCTTACTTTCAACCTGAAATGATAAGTAAGGGATGAGCTTCCACGTGCTCAGTAAGTAACCAATGATTCAACTAGCTGGACCATAGCATGTCAGAAAATAACTCATTTATATTATAGCATCATTAAGATATCTAAAAATCATAGATTTGATAATCATCAGGTAAAACAAAATAGAGTACATTAAACCAAAAACTGAAGCATAAAATCATTAGTGCAAAACTCATGACAACCAGTTCGATTGCAACATTAGCTCAAACGATATGCTGCGGTCAGCGTACAGGCCCCACTGACTAGGGCCCGAAATCCCTCCTCTATCCGGGATAAAATTCTGTGGACGCATGGGCGAACCACGAGCATCAGTACTGTGCATCAACGTACAAGCTCCGTTGACCAGGGCCCGAAATCCAACTTTCCCCTGTGGATATAGGGCACAGCAATCGAGTAAACCAAAAACCCCCTTTAGGTTCATCGTGAACAAAATCACTCATCAATTGATTCTCAACCATCCTCACATCCTTTCAATAATCCTCAACATGTTCAATATTCACAATAACGCCAATATAATACATTTCAAATCCGAGTTCCATTTCAGTTTCTAGGCAAAACATCATTTACATGCTAGTCCGGTTTTTCTTTGACGAGAATAAAACACTAAAACCTTTTTTTTTGGTAATTTAAGCCAGAGCAGTTAAACGTACTTAAAACGATCAATGCTGAAAAACACTGCATTTTTAACAGTAGATAAACATATACGTTGTATATAAAAACACTAATTGAATCAAAGGGTCACTTACCTGACGCTACGCAAATCCCACATCAAAGTCTCTGGAGCGACAACCTCGCTGCTACATCTGGTTAAAAGAACGGTCAAGGCCATTCTTTTGATCTCTATGTCTCCAGCTTTACTGTAATCCAAGGCATCCTCGATCACAACAACATCCTCGTTGAACCAGTCTTCAAGCAACTCAATGCCGAAGTCAACTGCCCGACCTTTACACGCTTGTCCAATATTGTGTCCAATTTACCATGTCTTTCTCGAGGGTTTCATCAAAAGTTTCCGAGCTACTCTCAACAACTCGATGTCACTAACCTACCAAGCATGCCCTATTGCTAAAATATACACAACCCCACCTACACGCTTGCCCAAGTCCATGTACCGTACACCCACCGCTCCACAAACACAAACCACCCAGACACCAGAATACAGTCATACACATCCCACTCACCAACAATTTTCACCACAAAACCCATACAATAAATGACTCAAACCACTCCAAAATCCAACAAACTCAAAATTATTTTAATCTGTAACGATCCGGTCCACGGCCCCACCACAGGGCATTGCCTCCCCAAAAGAGCTAGCCAAGTAGGTACTTATGAGTTCATAGGCAGGATCTTATAAGGGTCATCTCATACTACTCTACATCCGATGTGGGATATTACAATCTCCCCTCCTTATACCTTAGCGTCCTCGCTAAGGCTCAATCACACATAGCCCAGAATCTTCCTCTCTAGCCAATGTGGGATATACCGGGCTCACCCTTCATTTCCCCAACCATCGGCAACCCGAGTGGATAGCCCAGCCCGAGTTTTCGAGAGTCGGCTCTGATACCATATGTAACGACCCGGTCCACGGCCCCACCACAGGGCATTACCTCCCTTAAAAGGGCTAGCCAAGTAGGTACTTATGAGTTCATAGGCAGGGTCTTATAAGGGTCATCTCATACTACTCCACATCCGATGTGGGATATTACACTATACGCGCTCGCGGCAAGCGTGCAAAGTGCTAAGTGCACCCACTAAAGCCCACACAATGCGCCACATGTGCGCACGCGCGCGCGCGGTGCGGTGCACAGCACAATAGCATTCCCAATCTTCCCTCCAAAACATCTCAAAATAATTCAAATGATATGTACCATGTGCTTGGTTATAAGGAGAGAGAAAGTTCATTTTCTCCCCAATGTGGGACAAAGAACAAAACCTTTTGGGTCTTGAACTTCTCAATCAATACAAACACATTACATAACAATCTACCACCAACACTAACAATCCCCCACTTAGATTGTTATGTTAATTCCTAGTTACATACTGATATTGTCATGCTTAGTAAAGGTATCTCTCGATTTAAACCCTTACTTAGTACAAACACATCAAAACTCTAATTGAATCCATGGTGGCCTAAGCTTAAACCTGGATTCATCGATATTAGAACCGGATATGCTGCACACATAACGATATCCAATCTCAGCGAGCAATTCACCAAATAAATAATATATTAACACAGCCATTTGCCTCATCCTGGATTTCATGAACATTTACAAAAGTAAACCTTTAACTTTTGCTAGAAGCGGCTCCACTTCTTATGTTCATATAGGTGAAGTTCCATCCGTGTCCCTGTTACTTGAACACTTATATGGAAATTTATTGAACTTCATTAAGAGTTTACAACTCACCCTCTATGTCGTAACAGTCAGCACTTTCACATCCTGGATTAGGTTACCAAAAATTAATTAAGTGCTCCTCCAACCACTTGTCAGTAACTTGTTATTACCCATTAAACCACAAGTTTAGCTTATGGTCGGGTTTTCATTACTGGTAGTCTAAATAAAAGGTTTCAAACCCATCCCACTAGATGTATTCCTCAACAGATCTCTTGAAAGACCTTTAGTTAAAGGATCCACCAAGTTATTACTTGACCTAACATACACTATGGTGATCACACCATTTAGTATCAATTCTCGGACATACTCATGTCGTAAGCTTATATGCCTAGACTTACCATTATAAATGGTACTATATGCTCTAGACATAGTCGCCTCACTATCACAATGCAAAGAAATTGATGGCACCGGTTGTGGCCACAACTTTATATCAAACAACAGATTTTTCAGCCATTCTGCTTCTTTGCCTGCGGCTGCCAATGCCGAAAATTCAGATTCCATCGTTGAGTGTGTTATACAAGTTTGTTTCTTTGAAGCCCAAGAAACAGCTCCTCCCGCGAGGGTAAACATCCAACCTGACGTTGACTTGTTATCGCTTGCACTAGTTATCCAACTAGCGTCAGTGTACCCTTCAAGTACTGCAGGAAAGTGATTATAAAACAGTCCTAATTTTATGGTTCGTTTAAGAAACCCAAAGACTCTACAAATAGCTTTCCAATGTTCAACACCAGGATTACCTGTATATCTAGAAAGTTTGCAAACTGAAAATGCTATATCAGGCCTAGTACAATGCATTGCATACATTAGACTACCAATGGCACTCGCATATTCTATTTGAGCAACTGTTCTACCAGAATTTTCACCCAATTTGGAAGAAGACTCATATGGGGTACTCACTTCTTTAATTCCTAAATGCTGGAATTTAAGAAGCATTTTCTCAATGTAGTGTGATTGATATAAAGCGTAACCCCCACTATATTTCTTAACCTTAATTCCTAAAACAGTATCAACCTCATTAAGATCTTTCATCTTAAATCTGGAATTAAGATACTCTTTTGTTTCAAAAATTCCTTCCAAATTCGTACCAAATATGAGCAAGTCATCTACATAAAGACATATAATAACACCATATGCATCTGTAAATTTTGAGTAAATGCACTTGTCAGCATTATTATGTCTAAATCCATGAGATAAAATAATAGAGTCAAATTTTTCATGCCACTGTTTTGGTGTCTGCTTCAACCCATACAAAGACTTAACCAATTTGCAAACCTTCCTTTCATTTCCCGGCATAACAAATCCTTCGGGTTGTTCCATGTACACCTCTTCATCAAGGTCACCATTTAAAAATGCAGTCTTAACATCCATTTGGTGTACATGCAACTTATATAAAGATGTCAGTGCAAAAAGCACTCTAATGGACGTTATTCGTGCCACAGGTGCATAGGTATCAAAATAGTCTATGCCCTCCTTTTGTCTAAAACCTTTTGCTACCAATCTAGCCTTAAAGGTTTGTATAGACCCATCCGTATTGTATTTCCTTCTAAACACCCACTTACATCCAATTGGTTTAGATCCTTGAGGCAATTCAACTAACGCCCAAGTATTATTACATAATATTGAGTCCATCTCATCATTGATTGCCTCTTTCCAAAAGGCAACATCTCTGGAAGCCATTGCTTCAGAATATGTCTTTGGATCATCTTCCATATTTAGCAACATGGGAATTTCCTTGAGAATATTCTTTCTATCACCCTCCACCAAGAAAGCGATTGCTTGAGAGTCTATAAAATCGGGATCCAATATTTTCTCTTTTCTAGCTCTTTGACTTCTCCTAGGTTCTGTTGTGTTATTAGGCACAACACTCTCATTTTCACGAGATGAACCTACATTCGAGTCAATTTCAAGTGAAATTGTGGGTGCTGAAAAATCAGAATCAGAGTTGAATTTATCTTCGATAAACTCAACATCTCTAGATTCTACAATGACATTAGACTCTAAGTCTAATATGCGGTAGGCCTTGGAATTTTCAGCATATCCCACAAAGACACTTTTGAGAGCTCTTGGTCCCAACTTTGTTCTCTTAGGATCAGGAACCCTATAAAAGGCAAGACAACCCCAAACTCTAAGATAGCTTAGGTTAGGTCTTCTTCCTTTCCATAGTTCATATGGTGAAACCTTGGTTTTCATCGAAGTTATCCTATTATGCACGTGACAAGCTGAAAGTAATGCTTCACCCCATAAACTTAAAGGCAATCTAGCATTCAAGAGCATAGCATTTATCATTTCTGTAAGTGTCCTATTTTTTCGTTTAGCTAAACCATTTTGCTGTGGGGTGTAGGGTGCACTTTTCTGATGTATGATGCCATGCTCTTCACAATAAGACTCAAATTCAGCAGGAAAAAATTCTCCACCTCTATCACTACAAAAAATTTTAATCCTTTTCTCCTTTTGATTCTCAACCTCAGATTTATAGCGCTTGAACATATCAAAAGCTTCACTTTTATGTTTCATTAAATACACATAAGTATATCTAGAGAAATCATCTATAAAAGTGATAAAATATATATTGTCACCTCTACTTAAGACTCCATTCATTTCACAAATGTCAGAATGCACAAGTTCTAACAATTGTGCATTTCTTTCGGCCTTAGGAAAAGGTTGTTTAGACAACTTTGCTTGAATGCAGATTGGACATTTAGCATTTTCCACATGATTATATGAAATCAAACCATGCTTAGACATAAATTTTAATGATCTAAAATTTAAATGAGCTAAACGAGCATGCCACAAAGAAAAGGAGTCAACAGAGTAAGCCAAATCAAATACGTTTTTATTAATAGATAACTTAAACATGCCATCACATGAGTATCCTTTTCCAACAAACACTCCACTCTTAGACAGGACCAACTTATCGGACTCAAGCAAGGCTTTAACGCCTTTCTTACAAAGAAGACTAGCAGATACAAGATTTTTCCTAATTTCTGGAACATGGAGCACATTGAGTAGAACTAGTTTCTTCCCTGAAGTAAACTGAAGTTCAACACTCCCCTTGCCCAAAACCTTGACAGAACTATGATTCCCCATCAGCACCACTTGTCCATATGTTGCCTCTTCGTAATCCTTAAAGAAGGACTTCTCATTGCAAACATGAACTGTAGCCCCGGAATCATACCACCAATCAGAATTTTTGCTCGAAGTTGCCATATGCAGTTCAGTAATCATGCCAATCTGCAATTCAGAAATCATGGCAACCACTTCATTGATGTCGTCTTCCACCACGTTTGCATTATGGGAACTTTCAGCATTTTCTGTTTTCTGCCTTTTCCTGCTTCTGCATTCCTTCCTGAAATGTCCCTTTTTCTCACAATTATAACAAGTTTTGTTCTTCTTGTTATTCTTGTTGGAGTTGCCAGAGTTGTTTATTTCAGAAATCTTCCTCTTGTTTCCACCAGAATTTTCATTCTGAAAATTTTTCTGATCCACAAAGTTTACTTTTGAGTTAAAATTCATCGAAAAACTTTTATCGTGAACCCGAGTTTCCTCTTCAATTCGCAAGTGTTTCTGAATTTGCTCAACAGTAAAATCTTCTGTGGTATGCAGAAGTTTCTTTCTGTAACCATTCCAACTAGGAGGCAATTTAGAAATAATAGCCCCCACTTGTAATGGTTCAAAAACCTCGACCTTTAGGTCTTTCAGTTTGGAAACAAGGATTTGCAACTGATGAGCTTGATCCAAAACAGATTCACTATCATTCATAGTAAATTCAAAATACTTGAGAGTGAGAAACTTATTTGCTCCTTGCTTTTCATTATTGTACTTGTTCTCCAAAGCCTTCCAGATTTCTTTTGGACACTTGGACGATGTAAACAGGTCATAGAGGTGATCCGAAAGTGCATTCAGAATGTGTCCTCTGCAAACTAGTTCGTCCTCTTCACGTTTCTTTCGCGCTGCTTTGGTCTCGTCAGAGTCGTTGTCAGTAATTTCCGAAAGTGGTGGCAGATTAGGATCCAAAACATACTGAACCTTTAGTGCAGTGAGTAAGAACATCATCTTGTCTTGCCAACGGGTGAAATTCGTTCCATCAAACCTATCCAGTTTCATGAAGTCCTGATTCATCACTTGGAAAGCCGCCATTGCTGATTCTCCTTCCTTTAAATATCGCCTTAAAATTGTTGGAGATAAGTTGCAGAAAAAGAAGAAGAAAACAGAAATTCAATGGCTTGAGGCGCGTCTAAAGACACTGTCTTTAAGGCGATATTTGCCCCCACTCGACTAGAGTTTGCTACCGGGTTAATGGCAAATCACCTCCAGGATTACTCAAACCAACAATCTGCAGATAGCAATTCTGAAGATTCGTTTCAGAATTGCTCCTCGAAATTGTGTATATAACTGAAAATTTTGAGATACGAATTTGGAAAATGCCAAGTAGTGTTTATTCTGAATTTCAGAATCTTATATATGAGCTCAACAGCCACCCCTTCATGAAGAGACATAACCATTCAAAAAATAACAGAAATAACTGTTATTTCTGGTGCCTTTTCGGAATTACTTTCAAAGTCATTAAAATAAATAATTGAAAGAAACAATTCCAAAAATTAGTAAAATTATGGGCCGTTAGATCATATATAAATCAACGCACTATACACGCTCGCGGCAAGCGTGCAAAGTGCTAAGTGCGCCCACTAAAGCGCACACAATGCGCCACATGCGCGCACGCGCGCGCGGTGAGGTGCACAGCACAATAGCATTCCCAATCTTCCCTCCAAAACATCTCAAAATAATTCAAATGATATGTACCATGTGCTTGGTTATAAGGAGAGAGAAAGTTCATTTTCTCTCCAATGTGGGACAAAGAACAAAACATTTTGGGTCTTGAACTTCTCAATCAATACAAACACATTACATAACAATCTACCACCAACACTAACAGTCGATTCAAGCGAAGGATCCGCCGCCGGCGAGCATCTCTGACCATATACGTAACCACACATTCCTGTATGCCTTGGGTATAATTTGGGGGGTTGCCTTGAGGTTATTCGTGTGGGCCATGGTTTTAAATCACGAAATTCGGATACGTAACGAAGTCGCGGCGCGTGTAACGGTATCGGCCGATTCGATGTTATGTAAGCACCGATATATCGGTGTATAACGGTATCGGACCCCTGTGTTACGATATGTAATGGCCTATGTTTTAAAACCCTGGTGCGGGCAGTGTGTGTTAAGGTTGTGTGTGTGTTTCTGTGTGTGCGGGTGGGTGAATTAAGAAGAAGAAGAAGAAGAAGAAGAAGAGAGAGAGAGAGAGAGAGAGAGAGAGGAATAAGACCGTGAGAAGGACGTCCCACGTGGCCACGTAGACAAATTTATGTATTTTTTCTTAATGACAGTTCTGTCCTTCAGTATTAGGGCATTCGTCATCTGTCAATGTATTGATTTGGTTCATTTTTTTAAATTTAGGCACTTTTTTGGCACACCTTCAAAGTTTGGTACTAAAGATGTACTGGGGGTAGAGTTAAGGGTACAATTTTAGAATTGTGCCTAGGAAAAAAGGTGTTGATTTAGCCTCATCCACAAAGTATAAGATCTTGCCTTCACGTTGAACATGGGATGAAGAGATGACCAAGAACATCAAGAAACCCACTTCGAGTTATGGCATGAAGATGAGAATAATGAACCTCGATCCGGATTAAGGGATATTGGATTACCGCATGAGAATGAGAATAGAAATTGGCAGTGTGCATGTAGCTGATATAGTGCTAAAACCTAGTGTCTGACTAAAAAGTATGCCCAAGAAGGAGATAAGTGCACCATGTATAAGAAGCAATTCACCACTTATTTCTAGTCAATGTGGTATATTCTTAATGTTCGGGTCTACGTAAAACGTGAGATTAGGTGATAACTAAGAGTATGGAAAATCTCTCGATCTGAACTAGAACATGAGGATGAGAGTAAGAAGTCGCGATATGAACTACAACATCAAGATAGGAATAAGAATAAGTAGTGTGCCTGACTCTGATATAATATTAAAGCCGGACTCCAACCCAAAAGCATCATAAATTGTTGGTCGAATACTGTAACTTTGTATGGAAGCTCTCATTACACAAGGTTTTGGGCTCGTTCTTTCAATTGCATGTTTTGTCCCACATTAGAATAATACTATTCACACTATGCTTAATTATCACTTGCTAGCAGTGCACCATCCTTTGTTTTTATTTCTTAACACTAGTTTGTTTCTTGACGTACTATCAGGACTTGCACATGAAAAATTATGAAAATATTGTTTGATTCATTCTCTAACAACAATTTAAACATTTAAAGTAAATAAAAATTTAATAAATATTTAATAGTCGAGGGAAGCTATCGTTATTATTTTGTTTTCCATTTCTTCATGCTCGTACCATTTAGTCCCAGTTATTTCTTTTTGCTAAACCAATTTGATCGAGAAAAAAAAAGTTTCTTCTTTTTTTGTATCGGCCAATGTAAAAGTTTGTCGAGCATGAAGCAAAGTTAGCAAGCATTTGATAGTACGAATGAAGGAGAGCCGGCGCCAAAGTGGAGGAGAGCATGATTGATGACGAATTAAGAACAATATAACCAATCAATTTCATTTCTTTTGCTAAGAACGTGGAGAGAATGATTAGGAGCAGAGCTTTTAGTATTCAAATCCTGAAAAATAAAAGCATTCGTAAAAGGATCTAAAACCGCCGTAACAATTATTATTATTACTATTTAAAAAGACACAAGAACCACCAAAAAGCAGCAGCAGGGGTCCCCTCTCTCTTTCTCCCTTCCGCATGGTGTTTGACAGACTGCTCCGCAGCTTTTGACCAGATTAATGGACAAGGTGGGAACTAGTTTTGCTTACTACAGGTAGCAGCACAGTGCTCGACACATATGGTTACTTTTATAAAGACCGAAGACTTGCATCATCACTGCTACTGTTGTACCAAAGCTTTTTTCTGATTTGTCCCGATGTGATCCACATCCACAGCCAAGAGCTGCGGCTGAATTCCAGGTTTCGTAGGATTTGACAACTGTGGAAAGGAGGGATGAATGGGTCCTAAGGAGAAAACTGAACTTGCTTTCCTTTTTTCCTTAATTAATGGTCAGTACAAGACAAAAGGAAAGGGGAGGGGGAGGGTCTATATAAGCCCTACACCCATCGCCCTTCCAACTTTTGTTTATAACCAGTCAAGTTCAATGCTCTACTTTGCCAAGCCAGAAAAGGGAGGAGTAAGGAAGAGGAACACAGAGACCAAACGACAGTAAGGACGTTCAAACTGCACTTAATACCAAAACAATGGGGCATCTAGTACTCTGTGTGCGTGTGTGTGTAGCAATCACATGGGATGGACCCCCCCCCCAACGGTTATGTTTCCTTCATCTCGGAAGAGGATCCATCCGACAGAAAGTAAATGAAAAATTCAAGCGTCAGAATATGAAAATACCATCCGCATAAAGAAACAAAACTTGAGATAGATACAAATTTACACATGACTTACAGGCAAAAAAAGTGAGGTATCTACAGAGTAACAGGTTTCTATCGACATTCCACCAGATAGTAAATATTTCAAAAAAGTTTACTCCATCCAAGCATACCCAAATTTACTGCTCCAGTAATTAAATACAATCAGACACCAAAACCTAAAAATCCCACAAATATAAATAGAATGCCCAAGAAAAATATGTAAGTTCAAAAATAGAACCAATGTAAAAAAGAAGAGACCTTTAAAGTAACAAAAGAACCCCCTCTTATTCTGCATACCACCTGAAAGAATGATTCAAGCACAGTCGGAGGATTTGGTGGTAGACCTGTACAGGAGCTTCTTCTTCTTAGAGCTTTGATTATCAAAAGTGAGCACCACCTTTCCTGGTTCTCCAATTTTGAAGCAGTTGGAGATCACTGGTTCTTCGGCTGGTCCCATCTTCCTCGACTTTTGTACAATTACGGTGTATCCGTCCTCAGCCGTGGGCACAAATTCAGCTCCATAGGTTACATCCCACCCAACCACTCTGGCCTCCCAAACCAGTTGGCATGCCTACAAATTGATCAAAGTCCCAATATTAAGGTTTAACACATTTGCTATATAAACAATTTATTGATGAAATCATTGACGGGTAAGAAGATGAAAATTCTAGCCCACCTCAGAAATTGGGAATTCAACTGTGTGTTTGGTTGCTGGCTTTATAGTCTCCTCGGTTGCAGGGTCAACAGTCGAGAATTCTTGTTCGCCCTCCCTGCTCAGTCCACCATACTGAACTGGCACTAGCTCAGGTGCTATATATCTGAGATTTTATATACATGTTAGAAACCACGTAAACTCGTAAGGTCGTATGTCACAGAGAACAAGAAGAACATGGATTTACTGACTTGAAGAGGGTTTCAGCGGACTTGGAGGGGCCGGCAAACACAAACTTGCTCTTGGTCCTTTGCGTAAAGAAAGGGTTGATCATCCTATAGAATGCCAGGTACCACCATGGCACATTGATGAAGACCTTTGGACCACAAACCAACTCAGATTAATACCAAAACCAACAACAAAGTCTAATTGTAGACAACACTTGTATGCATAATAAGATTCATACTGTGTACATATTAAACAATAATCCATTTTGGAATGCAAAACCACAATTGATAACATTCCTTCCACCCCTCAAAAAAATGTATAATTCATACATTTCCTTAAAGGAGGTTACTACGTCTAGGCATATTATAAGGACCAAGAAAACATCCAACGACAATCTGAAAAATATATTTATGCGAAGGAAGTAAATGCCGACTGTCCCATAGCAAGGTGCATATGTTAAACAAACTTGGCATAAAGGTGCACATGTTAAACAAACTTGGCACAAAAAAGGTGTTGTCGGTTCGACGTCATTGACTAAACCAATATGATGCCAGTTCTGCAACCAGGTAATCATGTTACAACGTTGTATACGTTGGCACAGAAAAGGTGCATATGTTAAACAAACTTGGCACAAAAAAGGGGTTGTCGGTTCCACGTGATTAACTAAACCAATATGATGCCAGTTCTGCATCCAGGTAATCATGTTACAACGTTGTATACGTGCACCACGACATACAGGCTTCAAAACACACATCTGATTGTAAAATTTCTAGTTTTTAAAACGTGAACTGTTTTGCTTTAAAGGACCGAAAGATCATTATTAATCAACAAACGACACACAATTACTGCCAGAATTAACAACAAGAATTTACAAATTACAAACAAAAGTAACAACTTAAAATCCTTTGTAACTGAAAAAGATAAAACTAATTCAGAATTCTAGATTAATTTGCGACATCTCACAAAGGATTATCAGAATTAACTACGCATGTCTACAAAAAAAATAATAAACTGAAAAAGTTTGTAAACAAATAATAGTATTGAAAATTGTAATTGGGGGTATAAGGTATACCTGTTTGGCAACAAATTCTGGGTAGTTATCCTGGAGCAATTGAAAAGCCTTGTTGGTAGCCTGACGAAGCTCGGTCTTAAAAGGTCCAGGCGAGTTCTTGAGATCATTGACCTGAACGATGGTGCAGATACCATCAGGGCTAAAATCCAGCTTTCTGATGCTCTTCTCCAAGAACTGAATCCTCCACCGCAGGAACTTGGTCCGCTTCTCCTCGTCCGCAAAGGTGTTGGCGTACAACTCCTTATTTTGAAACTCCCCATACGCGTTGTAACAAACCGGATGCCCTTCCTTGTCAACCCCATTCATGAAGACCACCTTCTCCTGTTCACTTCCGAGATCATCTTCTAGCAAGGCCTCGATCCCGAACTCCTTTCGCCACGCCACGACGCTTTTGAGCATCGCCAAGGCCTCCTTCACTTTGAAATCCCTCGCCCTGAGGAACTTCAGGAGCACGACGTCGCTCCGCTCGTCAGCGAGGAGGCGGATCCCCCAGATTGACACCTCCTCCGGCGGAGGAGGAGGCTCGGACGGGGCGGCTTCGGGCTCCTCCTTCGGCTCAGTAGGTGGCGCTTCCTCCGATGGGGAGGGCTCCGCCGGAGCAGCAACGGCAACGATGGTCTCCTCGATTGCTTCCACCGTCTTGGCGCCGTCCTCATCGACCACTTCCACTTTCTCAATCACCTCCGCCACGACGACCGGCTCAGACGGCTCCGCCACCGGCGCCGCCTCGGGTTCGGGTTTTGCAGGCTCTTCTGTTTTCGGTTCCTCGGCGGGTGGGACCTCCGGCTTCGATTCTTCGTCGGTGACGGGGGCGGCAGCCGGAGTTGCCTCTTCCGCCGGTGCAGCCTCTACGGGCTTCTCTTCCTCCTTGGCCGGTGGTGGCGGAGGAGGGGCGGTGAACTCGTGCTTGTTGAGCGCCTCCTGCACCAGCTGCTTGAGTTCGTCCAAGGCCTTCTTCTGTGGGTCGGGGAGCTCACCGACGACGTTGGTCTCCTCCTTGAACGAGGCCGACTCGGTGACCTTCTCTTCCTCGGCCGCCGCCGGCTCCTTCAGAGGCTCCGGCGTCGCCTCTTTCTCGGCGATGGCGGCGGTGGGTTTCTCGGCCTCCGGCACATCGGACACCGCCACGACTTCTGCAGCCGCGGCCGCTGGCGCCTCTGCAGCCGATTTCTGGGTTTCTTCGGCCATGATATCACGCAGCCCTTGGATGCTCTGGTATAGAGAGAGAGAGAGAGAGAGAGAGAGAGAGAGAGAAGAGGGTGAGTGGGAGAAATGGAATGGGAGAGGAGAGGAGGGGGTTTAAAATGCGGAGGGGGTGGGGGGATGTTGCGGTGTTCTCGTGAGGGAAGTACAGACTGTCAACAAGACTTTTGGGGCCAGCTGGCTACGACTCTCTTCGTGGGCCCCACTCCACCTCAACCCCCCGTCTCCCACCCTTATTTAGCTTTGTTGTTGCGAATGTAATCATTGCTGCTGATCCTGCGGAATCTTTTTTAATATGATATGATATGATGACACGGAGTATGATATAGTTATTTTCCCGTTTTGAACCGGTCTTAACTATTATTAGTGCTGCTGCCTTTTGGCTAATTTATGGGTAACCCGCTGGATTACCAGGACGAACGTTACAAACACAATTATACGGGGGGTGTCTGTGTCGGCCCTGCTACATTCTCGCTGTGCCCACATTTTCTGTTTAAATTTTAAACCCTGCGTCTTCTTTTCCTTCTTTATTATTATTATTACTCCTTTATTGGAAAGGCCTTACACTAAAAAAGCATGCGCCCCGTTGAGGACCCCCGGTTCGCACCCACAGACTCATCTGCTAACCACCAGACCAGCTTGTGGATTCAGCCCTACATACACCATCTCGTCGTGTCGTGGCAGATTCATGAAATCAGTGTTTTGATTTGCTCAGATGTAGAAAATCTGAGTTGGATTGTTCGAGTGGTGGAATAGAATGGACCCTTGTGACGCCATTTCTTTGTAAAATAATGCCTAAATTCTCTTGCAACGGGATTTTGGCTTATCTATTTACTACCGGCCATATTATAGCCACTCTTTTCTTTTTTTTGTCAAGTCATTTTCTATCGTTGTTCTCGCTTTTACCCTTCATCTATTTGTCGAAGGAAGAGGATGATGCGGCATAACAACATGTAAGAAAACACTAGCGTGGCGTTCCATAATGTTCTCGTTCCTTAGTTCTTGATTGATTTTTTTTCTTTTTTTAAATCATCATCAACCATAAAAAAGAAAGCTTCTGTATATATTCTTCTTTTGTGGGACTGTTCTTAGTTTCGGACCTTAAAACCCGGATCAACAAAAGTTCATGCTCCAATTCATTCACCAAAAACTTATTAGAAACACATATCTACAAACGTGCGTGCGTGCGCGAGAGAGAGAGAGAGAGAGAGAGAGAGAGAGAGAGAGAGTACAGATGGGTGTGTGCCTTATGTGTGTGCCTGTGTGTCTCCATTCATTAGACAAACATTGAGACCCGAAAATTAAACGTTTCTTTCTTATTTTCATGATTTTTACATAATTATAAAAAGTATCTTTGTGAGTAATTTTGATTAAGATTGAGCAATTTTAAATCATCAATTTTCTCATCTCTTTGTTGATTGAAACTTTAATTGTACACATCACATCTACAGAGAGACCTTGAAATATACGAAAACTATTTTTTTTGTCCAAACAAAAAATTGCGGAATAGACATTACATCCTAGCATAATTGCCTACACAGACATTATGTCTGAGCACAATTACCTGTTAAGGCAATCCCTTCTAAAAATCCCAAAACTTATTTTTATTGCAAAAGCTTTGTCCAAGCAGAGTGCCGTCAAAATCTCATCGGTGGAAAAAAAATGTGGAAATGTCCTTGCCCGAGGAGCAAAGTTGCCCGCATATATGTTAATCTGAGCAAAGTTTCTCGTCCTGAAGCCCGGGCCACATTTGCTTTTCAAATGCATGAGCAGAGTTTCTGTAGTCTTTGGTAGCGTTTGAAATCACTTCCTGTTTTACTTTTCTGTTTCTAAAAAATAAAAACAAAAATCAGTTTATTTATTTTATTTTTTATAAAAACAAATGGGTGCTTGATTAATCAGTTTTTATTTTGAGTTTTTTTTTTCTTTTGGGTGTTTGATTATCCAGTTTTTATTTTGAATTTTTTCTTTGGTGGTGGTTTGCGATGGCGGTGGTGGGGAGTGGCGGTGGCTGCCGGTCGCTGGCGGTAGTTGCCGGCGGCAGACAGTGGGCAGTGGCAATAGTTGCCGGCTATGGGAGGAGTGTGGTTGTTGTCTCAAAATAAAAATTTTAAACTCAAAACTCCTAAACGAAAGTTTTCAAAAACAGGACTGTTTTAAAAACTTGTTTTCAAAACTTAAGGAAAAAAAAAAACAAAAACTGTGTGTCAAATGCGTTTTTTCTCCAGTTTACAAAACTGAAGAAAAAACAGAAAACGGAAATGTTACCAAACAGAGCCTTTGTCTTCTGTTTGTGTGATTTTTTTTTGGTTGCTTACCTAGGTAAGTGCTTAATGTTAGTCTATGTACGTGAGTTTAGATTTTTTTGCTTTTTATGGGATGAGTGTAACTTGACTGCTTTGTAGTCTTTTATCAGTAAATATTTTTATTATTCTCAAAAGAAAAAAAAAAGAGCTTGTTGAGCAAAGTTGCTTGGGATAATGTCCTGCCTGAGCCAATTTGCCCGCACAAAAGCTCTGCCAGCGTAAAGGTGCATGTGCAAAATTCTGCCCGAACATAATTTTGCCCATGCAATTATTTTTTTTATTTTTACCTTTTTTTAACCTCAAATACTTTCTTTGAACAATGAAAAGCAGGGTCATTATAATATTGATAAAAATCTAGACCCATAATACTCTAACACGTAATGAAATGATCAAACACAATCAAGCATAGTCGAAGTCGGGCTTCCTTGACAAACGAAGTCTCGGGTAACAGAAGGAAAGGTTGAATGGGCTTCTGGTTTCTCAGCTGGTTGTTAAGAACACAAAATCTAAGGCAGAGAGAGAAAGATGGAACGAGCTTCTTGTTTCTTGGCTTGAATAGTCGTTAGTTGTCCATTTCTTGCTAATTGAGGCACGGCCTTTGACTCCACTTGCCTTTACTTTTCATATATATATATATATATATATATATATATATATATATATATATATATATAGGCATAAAAGTGGAGTTGAGGCATTTAGTCTTAATCTGTTTTTTACTTCATAATTATCTTGTTGTAAGGTTTTCTTTTGTTTGTAGTTGATTATGTGTTTGTTTGTAGTTAGTACTCTCTGTTAGAAGGGGAAAAAAATAAAAGAAACAAGGCAAAAATAGTTTATTTTTATTTTGTTTTATTTTTGGTTGCTCATTTCGATGTGGATGCCATCCATTTAGTCTATCTTTTCGGTTACTCCATGTATATTCAATCTTAAAATTATCCTCGTATATATTTCTAACTTCTTTAAAAAAAAAACAAAAACAAAAAATGTCGATTAACCATAAATTGGAGAAGCTTGCCTCTCCAAGATGTAATGTGCAAGTCCATTATGATCGAACATTGCTTCAACTCTAGCTTGTAGTCTCAAGACGCGTTGAACGCATTCAATAACATACTTTCTTTGAACACATTCAATAACATACGTGGTCTTCAATACTTTCTTTGAGATACTAATTTCGGTTTCAAAGGTTAAACCTCACTTGTTTCACTTTTGCAAGACTAATCTGGTTCGGATCTTCTTCTTAGCAACAATATAAGTAGTAAAAAAAACCCTGTAATGGTTGTAACCCCAAATAACCTTTGAATGTTTTGCTCCAACAAATAAATATTTTGATTCCTTTGGCTGTGGGCCGCACGAGGGGACCAATGCCAGACTTTTGGGAGTTCCCCATCAAATGTAAGTTTCAATTGCATGTTTAATAAAGGGCCAATGCTAGACTTTTAGGAGTTCCCCATCAAATGTAAGTTTCAATTGCATGTTTAATATATATACACGTTTAACCGCTGCCCTTACACGGAGAGTTGAAGATTTTCACTGATAGAAGTGGACCCCACCCCCACCCCCACCCCCAGCACCGCACGGCCACACACACACGCACATGTATATGTATATAATACGGAGTATTATTTCTCAAGGTTTTTGTCACGTTACCCATCATTTGGAATTTAACGTTAATAAATATTTGAGCAAATATTATATACTTATCTAATTTTTGTATTTACACTTCTACATATGCTCGTTCCTAATTTTAGCTTCAGCAATACTGAAATGTGGAAACAGTGAAACAATGGTTTTATTTTCCTTGCTATAAGATTACATAAAGGTTTTTCTTCTTTCACTCGTTACCATAATATTATATTATAGTGACGTGGAAACAATGGACCCGCACTGGGTTACCATGGGCTCGGTCCTTTAAAACAAGTCAATGACGGTTCAAACCACAGGCGGCGATAACTGAGAAATTACGGCTCCTTTTGATATAATAACTCAACATTTATACGTCTTTATCATTAGGGCAAATTTCATTCTGGCTCCTCCTGCCCTCTCCAGTTTTTTAAATCAAACCCTGAACCTCTAATTTCATTTTTTGTTTGTGTGTATCGAAGCATGTGAAATAATGCTTACTAAACCATATTTATCAAGATTAAGAAGTTAGCGATAATTATCGGTTCTATTTTAAATTTCAAATTATGTTATACTCAATATTACTGTTGTGTTATTATTTCTTCCTATATAAACTTTAGTGGTAAGTTGTATTCAAGAAATAAAATCGTATTTTATGTTCTTAAAGAATGCTATCTCCTGTTATCATTTTAGTGCAACCGTCACATATTGGTTAAAAATGAGGATAATTTTTTTAAATTAAAAATGTGTCATTCCTCCTCTTTCTTCTCAATTGATGATCAACACGCAACGACTCACAGCCCACCCACCACTATCGTCCGTCACCTTTGCCATCGACACAGATAGAGGTGATCTATTAATGGGGTTCAAGATCGACCAATTCCTCACCAGATAATTTTTCGATAGGGTTGGTGGTGTTGGAAGTTGCTCGAATTGGTGGAGTGACGGGAAGTGAGGCAGAGCAGCGGCAAAGAATGGACAGAAAGGAGAGACTAACTTAACGACAGAGCATATTATACAGACCATTTTCAAAAAAATTAAGAGTACATGAACTAATTAAATAAAAACCAAAACAAAAAAATGAAAAATAACCCTTTTAATAATCTTCTTCTTAGATTCTTGCTTCGGTGCTAAATTGTGCAGCCCTTCCGGTCTTCAATCCAACATTTGTCTCTTAGTCGTTTTACGTATGTGCTGATTTAAGTATTGAACTCCTTAGACAGATCCATAGAGGGAATGAATCTGGACTGTCTCGTCTTTCATCATCATCATCATTCCATAAAACAAATTGACAAGGTTGTCACCTCTCATCACAATACACACAAGACAAGAGAGAGGGAGAGGCACGGTCACACACGTCACACTTCGAGGGCTTACAGGTAACAAGCAACGGCCTGTTTACTCATAAAATAAATAAATAAATAAATAAATAGATACCATCACAACTTGGATCGGAAATTCCAAACCAAGTTGTTTGTCATTTTCGGCTGTGAAGCCGGCTTCTCATTTCTCTTTTGATATTTATTTAGTTGTAACGGGTGTGAGTGTCAGGTTGTCTTCGGCCTTGGGAGGTGGGGCCCATGCCTTCCGTCTTTCATGCGGTGAAGCGATCCCAAAGCTGTTGGCTTGTTTTTCCTGGCTGTCGCTTTCGTTTAAATATGGACATTTTCTCTTTTCCCAACTTTAATTTAATATACTCGAATATGATATCCTAGAAAGACTGGAACTTTCGTTTACGTTAGTGATTATTTTGTCGGGAGCCGTTGAGCAAAACTACCTTCACTCCCACGCGCCAAGCGCGTAGCGTCTCCTTACTTAGCTTGAGTAGTGGTGGGAGGCAGGGCTTGCTTTGTGTTTGTTACCGAAGATGTCACTGGACCGGGCTTCTTCAAGAATTTGGTGGGTTCAGCCCTAATCCAAGTCCCTGGTTTAAGAACTGTGACTAAACTTGGGCCAGGTCTGACCAATCCCAAAGAATTATTTCTTTTTTAAATACATTTGTTCACAAGCCCTTTTTGTTTAATTTGGACTTGGACCAACTGCTTGTAAACAACATGCGAAGTTACTTATCTTCTTGTATATGTAAAATTAATTGTTCAAAAATAGTGAGAAAAAATATCTAATTTGCTTGTAAACTACTCCCACCCACCCACCCACCCACCCACACACAACTTTAAATCTAATTAATTTGTTTGAAATTTTTGGCGATAATATAAACTATTTCTTGAGAAAAAAAAGTTATTCTAAAAAATTGAGCAAGAAAAAGAAATTACTTAACCATCTGGAGCTGTTCAACGCACGGATTGTTGCTCTTCCTATCATTAACTCGTTTATCTTGTTCCCAATATTTTGCATCAAGATAATTCACAAGTACATAACTCCTATGACTCGAGAGTAAGACGATACCTCATGTCATCCAATACCCTCCAGCTCATTGAAAAACACAATTCTGAAGTAACCGTAGAGACTTGCACCGGTAGTACATCACGGGCAATTTGGGAGAAAATACGATAAATTTTTTCATTTTATTTCTAAAAGGGTAATAAATTAAAATTTCTTCGCTCTTCCACTGCCAATGAAAAATAATGATCACAATATTTGCAAATAAATCAATTTCATTAAAAGAGAAAAATGAAGATGAACATGTAGAAGTTTTTTTTTATTCTCACTTGTTTTGCCACTACATATTCAATACCTTAAGAAATGACCTTTAATATATTTAACCCCTCAATGATGAAACTTACATAAAAAGTCGGAAGAAGAAGCTACCAAGGGGGAGAAGAGCAAGAAGACACATGACTTGCTCTACGCAACGATGGACGTTGCCGGAAAGACTCTTGAAGTGCTTATGGGTACCATGGTTACCCACAACTTCATGAGTTCTCTAAAAATTCATGAGTCCTAAGGTTGCTGACGGGCTAGGGCTAAAATCAACTAAGGATGGGAGTTTGTCCAAGGCCGTAAATGCTGAGGAGCAACCGACGAAGGGGGTCGTCAAGAACGTCAACATGAGGATTGTCGGATGGATGGGCAAGGGCGACTTTAACACATTGACTTGGATGAGTGTTGGACAATACTTGGGATGGACTCATGGAGAAGTCAAGTGCCTCATTCAATCCATATTACCGGATTATGATGATGGTGGGTGAAGAAGGCCAACTTGGATGCATGATTTCGTTGGTGTTATCATAAGTAAAGGGATTACTTCGTTGCAGCTAGATAAGGGATCAACATTATGCTACGAAAAATGCTAGATGGGGCTGAGGACTTACACAGAGATCGTGAGGACCTGTCATGGACAGCGAGCGTGATGAGTGCATCACGTAAATAGGTAGGGGAGTTTGTCACATCTTGAGATGGTGGCAGCAGATTTTGCTATGTAGGCACCGACTGGACTGCCATATAGGCAATGATCAGTCAGAATTTTGGCTGCATGGAGTGCTTATGTGTCAAAAATAGTCCAGATTTGTGTAGAAATGTGTAAACTTGTGTAGAGTCATCTGGAGTGATCTAGAGTTAGGAAGGCTTGTGTAGAAGCTTAGGGAAGTTTTGAGAACACTCCGAAAGTTTAATTATAACCGCAAGATCGAGTCGATCTAGGTCGTCCACTTAGGGAGTGGACTAGTATAAATAGGTAGTACATAATCATCCAAGAGAGTTCATCTTAAAAGTGGTGGAGAATATTTGTGATCCAAGAGTGAGTGAGTAAGTGTCCTCTTGTAAAACTTTCTTTGTATAGTGGAATCCTCTTTTAAGTCAACTTTGCCTATTGTTTGTGTATGCGTGAAGGTCTCGGAGACTAGTGAGCAACACACTAGAGGGAGGCGACGAGTGTTAGTGAGGTGCTTGCCAACAAGACAAACAAGTTTTGGAGTAAAAGGCTGACTTAGGCGACCGCCAGGTTGGCTTGTCTAAGTGTTGCAAGGTTTGAGTACAATTTTGGGCCCAAGACTCTCTCAGTCTGCCATAGTAAGCATCTTGAATAATCCAAGTTGGGATCAACTTTACAAAACATATTTTCTCTATAATTTTGTGCTATTAACAATTTATTTGCATACATTATATGCACAGAATATGTGTAGACATATACGCATGAATTAAATCTGGGACACTACCTTAGCAAACTCCATGTGCCTCAGCACCGGCACTCACCATGGGATTGAGGACTCTTCGGAGACATTGCCTTTACCAGAGTAACCGCCTGATTAGTCTATGTGCTCCGATATTGGGCTCTTACTCAATACCTCTAAGGATCATTACCCACAGTACCATGAGACAAGAGCAGGTTTTAGAGAGCATTGTGCCTGGTTTGCCTGGTAGTTGGGCGTTAGGCCTTCCTCACCACTGTAAGGTAGTGGGCCTCTATCGAAGCCTTTGGAAGACTTAGTAAGGGTATTGGACTACTGGCTAAATCGAGATTGTTCACTGGCCATGCAGTCATTAGTGGAGCTATGCGGAGAAACCCGAGTGAGTATGCAATCTGGCAGCCCAATAAAACACTGGCATATGGTAAGCCTTTAGCAAGGTGGCACCTCCAGAGAGCGCAATTTGTCACTTGATAACAAGGCATTTGTAGTTGCTTATAATGGTAGACTAAAGAGCTCATTTTCAGACGACTTCGCAATGATGTTTTCACTTTCTAACGAACTTGTGAGATGGAAAGAACCTAAGAATTGGACCTTAACTCTGGATCTTGACATCTGGACCTCAGCATTGGACTTATGACTGTCTCTCCATTCTTATTCTACACCTTTGTCTGGTAAGACTGTTACTTTTTAGGCTCTGTCTAGATGCCTCAACTTCTACCTTTATTTATTCCTATCTTTGCTATATCCCATACTGTCATACATGGTATCCGACTCGCACTATAGTATCTATGGCACCTCCACATATACTGCTAACCCATTTTTTTAATATTACCATATGCTTCAGAATCTACTTTTCCAATTCTTTGGCCTTAAGTGATGAAAAGTTAGTGAAAAATTTTGTTTTAGAAGACCAATTTATTAGACTGTAACTGTTGTGGATATTACTAAATCCCTTTCATGAATCGATGATTGTGGATTTCTAGCTTTCCTCTTCTTTCTGCATGCAGATGCATCCCTCAGTCAATTATTATGGTTGTATTTGGTCTCCTACAATTGGAGACTTAACAACACCAAGTTGTAAGTCACGAAAAGTATTTGTAGTACAGTTGTTCGTTGCTTTTTTATACTGACATTTGTTGTGTTTTGTTGTTATATATATTATTTGATAAAGAGTTAAAACTCATGTTTGGAGACTTACCAATTGCTGTAGACAAACATTTTTAGTTTTCTTTTGGTTGCACTTGAAGTTCCTCCTTCACTGTTAACTTTCTTCCTCTACTGTTGGATGGTTTTGAATTTGTGGCCCAGGAGTTGCAATGTGTGAACAAGGTGGTTCTCCCTGTATGTTGTACGTTCTCAGTAGGTTGCTCTTTTCGGGTGGCAGAAAATGTCAGTAAAGCAAAAGTGCTTCGTAAATGTCATCTAGCATTTTTAGAGGGAAAAAACACCACTTCAGATGCTTTTCGCTACCGAGATATTTAGATCCGTATTTGTGAATTTTAATACTTGCATTCAGAGGCATAATAATTATGCAGATTTGTTTAAAAAGGAAACACCTTATTGTTTATCTTGTTTGTTTTACACGTTTTCAAAAAGTATCAAGTGTCGCTTTTTTTTTTTCAAATAATCTTATTTGTTTATACTTTTCATCTTTTCGTAATATTTTCTCCATATTTTTCATAAATAGGCCTATTGTTCCCGTTGTGTTTTACCAGAATGCCCTTAAAATGCATTTCTATTTCTGACACAAGGTGGTTCATTTGTTAAGTCTATCGTCATATTTGGCCCATCCAAGCCACCAACACCATTGATAATGTTCACCCCCTACATTGATCATAGTGGTTGGAGGAGGAAGATTGATGTCAGACTGCTGGCTTGTCGTTAATAGCGTCTCCCTCACCGACGGGTTGGTGAACTAATCCTTCTGGGCACACACACGAATGTGTGTACTGATGTCATTCAGGCGGTGGGTAATGACTCTCTGGGTCGCAATCTAGTGGTGGTTCATGTTTGGTGACGTTTGTTGTGGGTTGCGATCTAGTGGGTAACGACTGTTGTGGGTCGCGATTCAGTGGGCAACGACTATTACGAGTTGTAATCTGGTGGCTGTTGGTATTCAGTGATGACTTTTGTGCATTGTAATCCTGTGGTGGTTGGTATTTGGCGACGATTTTTATGGCAGGTATGAGTGGGGATGATGGCTTAGTGTGGTGCCATTATGGTCTGTAAATGATGAGGAGAGAAAGGAGGAGAAATATGACATAACAAGGTGTCTGAAAGTCTTTGGAAAAGAGTTAATATGGCTCATTTTTCCTTCTTTTTGACATGGAGTTACAACTGGCCGAGGTGCTTTTATTTCTTTCTACTGTTTTGATCATATTTTTTAAAGTGAAGATCTTTATATTGTTTTGACCATATTTTTTAAAAGAAAAAGAGAAAAATGTAATCGAACACAAAAAACATAATTGTCATCATTACAAAAATGAAAAAATAGAAACCATAAAAAAATAGACCCTTATTATTATCCACTAGAATATCAAAGGTAGCAACGGACCCCCAAGGTTCCTCCTACAATCGTTCACGTGAAAACATCAACCGGATGGATGGCAAATTTAAGCCATAAGCTTGTAGCAAGGCTATTTTCTATCAAACTAAGTGGCTTCTCTCAAACTTAAAGCTTGGCTGTTGCTTTTCAAAGCTTTACTCTACCAAACACTACTTTGGAGTGTGCCTTTCTACTTCTGAATATGTTCACTCTTTTCCTAGACTTTTAGACCATACTATGCCTCAACTCATGCAATATATAGTATAAGGTCGCATGCCTGTAAAAACTTTCAAATACTTTGCAATTCTTCAATTGGTAACATAAGGATGGACTTAAAGACCCCCATTCTTTCAAATACCCGAGTCTTCAATGTTTGACATACAAAAAATTAGATTTAGTGAAGTCTCACATGCGCGCCTTTGTCATTGTTTCATGAGGCATTCTGGGAGTAGGACATTACATTTTGATATTGTTGCACGTAAGTTCTAACATATTATGGGTTTCTTTTCTTGGGTTGAGATTTTTTTTTGGGTACAAAGGAAATAAAAAAAAACTAATTATAGGCGCATAAGGCCAATTCCTTTAGCAACAGCTCTTGTCAGAGGAACCAGTCCATTCGGTGGTTGATCCAAGTATTGGAATGCTAGTCCTTGATTGGCTCCCATCTTAGCCAGAAAATTTGCACATCTATTCCCTTCCCCTAGTACATGCAGTATATTAGTTTTTGTAGCTTTCATAAAAAATCTGCAGTGAAGGATAAGATTAGGCAAGGGTGAAATGTAACATCCTGAAATTTCCGGAGCGTTAACACTCGCTCGATCATTCATACTAAGACAATAACATCCTCAAAACTTAACTAAATAATGTCATAAATCTATCAGAGAAACTAACCATCAATTAATGTATTCTTATGAGTGCACAATCATATTGATAAACTAAAATTAAATCTGATACTGAACTACAGAGGTTCACCCACACAGGGATTCTAAAGAGCGGTTCTAAAGAGCAACACTAACTTAAGTTCACTAGCTCACTTGCCTCTAATCCAATTTCAAGTAGTTTAACGCTAGTTACTACCTGCAAAACGGAAGTCAAAGGAGAGTGAGCTTTTGAGAACTCAATAAGGTCGCTCAAATGAAGAAATTATGAAAAATTCACAGATATAATTCAATGATTATTTTTTGAGAATTTCAAAAGAACCATAACTAGTTCGATCAGATATCAATATGATTTTCAGATACGATGCAAACAATCACGAATACTATTGAACATGAGAAATTGTAAAGCCACACAGGCAGTGCAGAGTAATCACTTAACAAAGCCACAAAGGCAGTGCTCACTAACACTTTACACCGGCTAGTCCATCAAAGCACTAGCCCACACCAATACACCGGCTAGTTCATCAAGGTACTAGCCCACATACACCGGCTAGTCTGTCAAGGTATTAGCCCACACCAATATCCTCCAACATACACCAACTCTGCCAAAACACACCAATGCAGAATCTCATGTCAATGTACATAATGCTATAATCGATAACAATGAATAAATCGATACTCAACAAGTAAGAAATACTGAGCATTGAATGAAATGTCCAATAACTGTGTAAGGCTCAAAACATGATATTTTAAAAAGGCAAAGAATGCATACTCATACAATTATAACAGATAATAAACAAATTTTGATATCAATTCAGAAAAACATATACGAAGACAATTTGATGAATTGGGTTTTGGATAGAAATCCCTTACCTCGATCCAAGTGCTGAAGGTAAAATGCTCTCGATCAAATCCTCGAAGTTAACCTAGGTTGGCTAGGTCACTTATTAGAATACTATCCATACCACTATATTATAAACCTAATAATATAACTATCCACAGTGTACCCATTTCTCTACCTGGAACGACGACATTCTGAGCGTGCTTCACACACGGCCAACCTATCCTGAGACTCATATATACTCAAAAAATATTTTTAATTCCTATTAAGCATTATTTATAGCTTAATACTGCATATGGAATAAAAATAAAATTTTTGAATATTTTTTATTATTTTCGAATCAAAAATAATTTCTTTAAATACACTAAAAATCAATAAATTGCCATAATTGATTCTAAATGAGAATAAAGATTCATAATTTTTCTAAAAGTCTTAATATATGTATAAAAATTGAAAATAGAATTTAAAAGACATTAAAACTATTTTTAAACTATTTATTTTCCTAAAAACAATGCGATACAAAAATTTTAGCAAATCAACTTTAAAAATGGTCAAATTTATACCGAGTCTTCCCGTTATTATAAAAACATTACTCAAATTTTTTCAAAACATTTTCATGAGTTTAAAGGCTCAAACAAATTTTATAATTATGAACTTGTAGAAAATATAACAGATACATACGATTTTGAAAAATTATAAAATTTTGCCACAAATCCTAATACAGCCTAATGTACTATACTGTAAAGTTTGACATACTAATGACCATCATGCACCTCCCAACACATGCGTCGGATGCTAATGCTAGTAGGTGCTACACTTGTGTTAGTACAAGGTACAGAAATTCCTTATTACTGCCTCAAAACCTACTTCATCTCTTTTTTCTTTATCCTTTACACCCTCAGAACATTTATAAATCCATCTCTTCATCTTATACATTCACCATATAATCATTATTGAAATATATAATATACACCATACATTCACATTTACGCACCCAAACACCCAACCATTTGCATCTCTCATGCCCATTGCCTCACGACAGTGGGTCTATCCTCCTCTTTCTCATTTGTCTTTTTTTTTCCTACACACTCACATATACACACTTAGACTACACAACTCACACCCACTTTACATCACTCATCTGTACATTCCATTATTCCACACACACACACACACACACACACAGCAATTCATGGTTGCAGACACAACAACCCACTTTCCCCTTCCCTTTCACCACTACTAACTTCTCTTGGGGTTGGAAAAGGATTCTGACTGGAAAAGAAACTCTCTAGTATGGTCTAAGATGACATGTGGGTAGTGGTTGTTAAACTCCAACCTGGCAGGAGAATGGATTCCATTATGGCCTCAAAGTTGACTAACACAACACAAATCACAATCATCACTCTGGTTAGTGATTTTATCAAATAAGGCAAATAGAACCTAGACCTGCTTAGCGAAACCTTCAACCCGAATGTAATGTTAGCCATCTATAACCCAACAAAAGACTTTGAAGATCAACGGGTATGGAGTCATACGGAGAGTGAGGAATACATAGTAAGACATGCGCACACACACACACACACACACACACACACACACATATTCAGCTTTGACATATATGTCTCTCACGTACACATTGACCCAATAAATTTCAATTCCTTACTCTCTTAAGCCAATGAATTTATTCGGGAAGAAATGGAAGTCTTACAGGTACCAGAAATTGAACCTCTTTGCCGGATTCACAATTTGACAGAGTCCTTGATGGCTCTTCTCTTCCTCTTCCTGTTTATCTTCTTTTGTACCACTCTCTTTCTCTCTAGGTCAAATTGCAAGTCATCTGTAGATTGGTATTCCACAATTCATCTACATCTACCGGTCAGTCTTAGATTTAACAGAATTGCATTTGGTTCGCTTTTCATTCTTTGAGGCACGCATTCGATTCTCTAATGTTTATTTATGACGTGTCAGATCAATCTATTGTTCATGGTATTACTTCCTTTTCGATCACCGCCATTCCCCCTTAGATACAACCTATGATCATGATTCACATAGACGCACATGTATGTACTTTAAATCTACGATTTTGATTTATGCGCATAGACATTCTGGTTGGTGTTACCAGCTGCATTATGTATCTAATGGTGGGCTTTCAAGGGCTACATCTTAGAGCTACTGCAGAATGTCATCTTCCACCATATCATGCATGTACTCAATTTTAATCTTCGGCAATAAGAGCCAAAAAGGGTATAGGCCATGGGCTTCCACCACTTTTACAATATACAGTGGGATTAGCTTTGCTGTAGACTATGTCTGTGTGCCTGCGGTGAAAGGAGTCATGGGTGACGAATGAATGACTATTAAGGAGTACTGGACTTATGAAACGTGGGAGCAACATTTTTAAAAGATAGCGGTGCCACATGCAATATGTATGGGAACATTGTTGGAGATTATTAGAGGAATAAAAGTTTAGTGCAAGTTAACATATCTCTAAAACTACATTAACAGGCCAGACAGTACGTTGGTAAGAGGGAATTAAGTTGAAAAGTAGGTGATCTTAGAAAGTACAGGTGGTTTCCACATTTAATTTCATCCAAGTTGGTCTTTGGTAATTTGATTGAGAGAATACATCCCTCAATTTCCACATGTAACTATGTGTTTTCTCCATGCCTGCTTAGCACAATGTGCAGCTTAAAGTCATATGCATACAGAGTATTCAAAAGTGCTTGAAGAAATCAGGACTGGTAGCATTTGAAAGTGCAGTACACATAGGCCTCATTGATCCCTCAATTCGAGGAATTAACTAGTGGACTGGCAACATCTAGAAATGTTTGAACCAATTTATGTAGATGGAAGAGCACTTAATGAAACCAAAAATTAATTGCAAAGAGTCACTCTGGTCCATTCAACGTGTTTATGTGTACATCTGCTGATGTTCTACTGAAAGGGAAAAACAACGGTGAACTTTTTGGGATGCGATTAGAGTTTATTTGGCACAGGAAAAAAAATGCACCAGAAGGTCTTGATAGGGGCAATGCACATCATGAGTTAGAAAAGACCGAAGAAGAATTGCTCGAATGATCTGCATAACGTTATCATGCCTGGAAAGATAACACCACCATGATGAAATGGGTCAAGTCTTTTCACTCCAGGGATTTGATACACAAATTTTTAGAAAATTAAAGTGTCTGGATGATCTCATAGTATTGGATGCGGGTGGGGAAAATTTCTGGAAGCTGCTAACATAGCAAAGATGAAAGGTGATTTTCTCCTTAAAGCAGATTGTTTAGAGAAGGCTGGACTCATTGCAAAATCATTATTGCTACTCCTATGGCTCATATTTTCAATCTCTCTTGAGTCACTAAGAGGCAAATGTGGGCCTTTAAACAAGTTAAGGCAAATGAATAAGCTTTTAACAAAGGCCAAATTGATTGAAAAGAGTCAGTCCAATCACTTTTACAAGTTTGTTTGCAAAGAGTCTGGCCTTCGGTCAGAAGGCAACACCATTAGAAGTCCTGGAAATGAGATTGCAATTCATTCAAAAATGGAGACAAAGGGCACCCAAGTACCACGGTAGGGTCTCCAATAATGAACTAGACCGTACTGAACAAGATTTGCAGAAAAGAAGTGCACGTCATTATTTTCGCATGGGAGGTAAGCAAAGCATGATGAAACATGTTGCAGCATTTTGATCGATGGATCTAAAGCGTGGATTCTTAAAGAATTCAAGTTGTTTTGATGAGCTTTTGTCACTGGAAGAAGAATAGGGAAGCTTCTTAGAAGCTGCTTCCATCTCAGTGCAGAAAGTCAGTGCCAATCTGATCTGCTTGAGAAAGCTGGATAGTTTGAAGAAGCATCTAAGCTGAAGCTCTGCTATGTTCTGCCTCAGTCTCTTTAGCTACTTGGAAGCTAAGCTTGGCCATTGAAACAAGTTTCTCAGAAGGAAGAGATTAGAAAAAGCAACATCTTATGCAAAGAACAAACCATACACTTTTTTTATGATAATTTACAAAGATGCTGAAGTTCTTTCTGGCCACATGAAGTTTGTCAAAAATGAGTCAAGATTTGAATATTACCGAAAAACATGGAAGTCTAAGAGGTGAAATTATAATTGTTCGGAAGATCTTGGATGCTCATTTTAGTAGGGTGACCTCAAAGTACAAGGAAGTGATATATTAATTGAGAATCCAACCAAGCACTCAGAAGACGTGGTTTTTTGGAATTGCATTTCTGTTGAATCATTGGTTCATTTTTGGAATTGTTGGAAGCAAAAGATTGTGATCTTAATGGACTATCTTTTCTGCATTAATGGACAAGATGTTAGCGCTTATACGAAACATGAGGAGTTCTGTTCAAATTACTTCGGTGTGAAGAAGCAAATTGATAACTAGGAAACCAATTATGTTCTGCTCAGTTCTGATGCTAACTAGGCAAGAGATATTGATTCCACTTTACTTCGTAGGAAAGGGAAGCTGGTTTGTATTGGTTATTGCCATTTTTTCTTAGCTGCTATCAGTTATTGGCATTCAGAAATTCTCTCTCCTGGTTTAAAGGTCTTAGAAACTCTGAAAGACCTTCATGTCAACTCGACCAAAAATGGCTATACCTTATTTCACCAAAGCATATGCCTTCTTCATATGTTTGAGATTAATTGCAAAGTTCCTTCAGAACTACAAATTTCTGAATTATCTTGAACTTGTAGCATAGAACTTCTTCAAAAATGTCTTTAACATAGATTGGCAGAAGTCGTTGACGAAAAATATGGTTTCCCTTCGAGGAACCAATATTTCAATGGATTTACTTGAGGAAGCTATCTCTAGGAACATTCCTTAGAAGGATAGTCTGACCTTTGGCCAAATAGGGGGAGCTTTGATGATGATCCTAGGATCTGGTAAGAAAAATGTCGATTTGTATAACAAAATCATAAGCATTGATGAAAATCTACTGTGGACAGCCTTTATTGCGGAACTTAGTTGGAAAAGAGGACCAGGCTTTGCATATGCTACTGCAAGTACGGACTTGATTGTTTATAAAGATGACAAGTTGCTGGTTTTTAACTACTATAAAGTGCTGAAGGAGATACCTTTTATGCTGACTAGAGGACCCAATACATGACTATATAGCACCTACTTGTTTCTTATATCTTGTTGAACAACTTCTGGTTTAGTATCTTACTCCCAAGGTTAATTTTTCATAACAAGATCTTCTGTTGTTGAATGGCTACTTACAAGGAATGGGGTATTGAATCAAATTTCAGATCAGTTGGTGACACAGAATCGTCGTCTGTACTGGGGAATATATAGATTTTCATGGCCTCGGTTGTACATAAGTTGTTTCTCAATAAGCACGATATAATAGAGTGGATAAAATTTTCGAATGACAATTCAAATGATTACCATCGCGTGGTGATCTTGAGATTGGTTGTTCTAATGTGTTTGATATGTGTGAATTTTGGAAAGCATTTTGACAAACTGACTGATATGTTGGACATGAGTGACATTAGCTCAGAACTGCCATCAACATTTTGTGCTGCTATCAGAAGAAAGCAACGCTATTTCATAAATGCCCTTGCTGATGCCCTTCAACAGATTCAAAATCCTCTTGTAATTGTGAGTTTGAGGAGTAATTTTTTTAAAATGTTCATGCCCAGATACCATGTTCCTAAACATTGAGGTGAATGTATCCAACAAGAATATAATAAGATAATTGTTTATAGGGAGACGGGACACAAGTACTTCCTGCAAGGATAACAAACATAAATGTTCAAAATTTGCATTTCCAAACTTCACAGTGTTTTAGAACCAAAATGAAATGAGCTACACACACCAAAACTCTGGCTTTCTTCGGAAGTTATTCGATGCTTTGGAGTCATTGGTAAGCAGTAAGGGTGGGAGCTTAGAGAGTTCAATGTCCACTGCCTTAATACTTAAGGTATTATCATTTTGCTTCACATATTCTCCAATGTGACCATTATGAATATGATTGAAACAAACATGTTTCCTTTTTAATATATCCAGGTGGAGGTAGAGAGAATTTTGCACCATCTCTATGTTACGATATCTTTTTTTCTTCAAATGAGCCCTCATCAAGATGATGAAAACCTATGTATGGAAGCTAAAACCATGCTTGTTGAGCTATAGCATCTATCCTTTGCACTTGATATAAGGTTTAACCTTGAATTGCTTCATTTAATTTTCTCTTTTTTTAGTATTGTTAGTGACCGTGAATGTTTCTCATAAAATGTCAACCAATCCAGACTACACGTGGTATATAATTCCAGCATATGAGATGAATAGCCTTCTCCCCATATGAGATCGTGCTGCCTGAGATTTTCACTCTCTTCATATATTTACGTGTATAAGTAAAAGCATGAAAGATGTAACTCTTGAACGAGGGAAGGATAGGATGAGATGGTGTACAAGTTACTTATCCCCAAATTTGACTAATTATTCAAGTACTTGATGTATTTATTTGTGCACATTTGGTGGGACAACAATGAGTTCACTTAGTCAAAAAAGAAACTATATTACGAACTAAATCACAATAAAGTTGACTTTTATTGGTGGGAAAGCCCTAATACGAGTCCACAAGATAGTACACTCTAAATGCACCACTGCCAGACTTGGTTTTGTGCTGAATTTTCTTCTTCTCTTTCATATTGAGGTTGCAATAAAGCTTGCCTTTTAGAGACTAATTGTTCAAAATTGAACTACTCTGCTATTGAGTTAAGACAGTTATTTGCTTTGAATTGTTTTGATTAGGAAACATGAGGCTATGAATGCTGGTTGATCTCTTCCTTCTCTTTATCTTGCACTTGAAACATCCACTTGCTTATTCCTCACCGTCCTTTCCTTTCACGGCAAACAATTATTTGTGCCTTCTGAGCAAACCAATGCAAAATCAGTCTAGACTGCACCATAGACAGGTTTGCTTCTACCAATTATGAGAACGAGGAACAATATTTTTAAACAAAGACAATGTCTTCCTCATAACGGTTTTCTCTCTGGGGTCCTCATCAAATCAATAGGTTTGTAAGTTTGACACATCTAAATCTCTCTTACTCAAAATTTTCAGGCCTAATACCCCCAGAAATTTTGCATCATTCAAGTCTTCTTTCGCTTGATCTTTCTAACAATGATCAAAGCTTCAAACTCGAGCCTAACAGTTTTAATATGCTCATTCAAAAGTTAACCAATTGAGTGAAGCTTCTATTTCATTTATCAACATCAATTCAGTTTTGTGCCCATGAGCTTGTCTTTTTCTTGTCTTCTATCAGTCTTCAGAGTACTGAATTGCATGGGATACTACCAAATAAAGTTTTCCAACTGCCACATTTGAACACACTTTCTTTGAGTTTCAACAAGGGTCGTACTGGTACATTACCAAAACAGAACAGGGGAATCCTCTCAGATGGTTGGATCTTTCAACAATAAGTTTACTTGGAGAATTACATGATTCAATTGGCGTTCTAAAGTCTTTGAATCATTTGTAACTCGAGGGTGCAACTTTTCAGGGTCCATTCCTTCCTTTATAGGAAACCTCGCTCTCATTACCTTTTAGGACCTCTCAGAAAATAGTTTCCCATCTTCACTCTCATATCTTAAGCAACTGACTCAATTAGATCTTTGATGCAACCACAAATACAAAGGCCAGATTCCAGATGTTTTTGCTAATCTCAGACAGCTAATCCTCTGGCATTTAATGGTAATAATTTCAGTGGTCCATTTCTATCCTCAATTACAAACATTTCAGGGCATGTACTGCTAGATATGTCATCTAATTCACTAACAGCCCCTTCTTGCCAACATTTTTTGGCTTCCAACTTTATTACTCTCTAAGTAAGAATCGTATTATTTAAATGGAAATCTCATTGTTGAAGGCGTAGAGAAGGCTGAAGCCTCCCTTACAAGATTAGGAATAAAACCTTCATCCCTAGGTAAAATTATTCTCAAGTGAAGAGATGAGCCGTATAAGGCGGAAGCTCCACGTGTGGTTTTACCCATGTTCTTTGATTCATAAGATAAGACCATAGTTTGAACTCCACTATGAATGATTTTTATTTAAATTACTCACTCAATCATACAATACCATCTTGGTTGTTTTCTATTATGTCACTCGTGCAATTGGAGCTCTACATTAATCAACTCATTGGGCCAATGCATGAGTTCCAGTACAAGTCACTAGAGGTCATTGTTTTGAGTAACAATGAGCTCACGAGTCCAATTCCACTATCTACTGCAGAACTTGAGAACCTAGCTTCTTTCTTCCTCTTAGGGAACAACTTAATAGGGATTGTAGTGCTAGACATGCTTTCAAATGTCATAAACCTTCAGTATCTTGAGTTGTGTAACAACATTGTGTCAGTGAGCACCACTAACAAAAGCAAGGCAAATTTGCCTAGCCTTAATACCTGGTCGCGACTGTCCTCTTGCACGTTAAAGGAGTTCCCACATATGTTAAGAGCCAACGATCCAACGAGAATCTCGATATGCTTGGCCTATCCTACAACGATATTCGTGGTGAATTTCCTAAATGGACAGAATCCAGATTGGGAGATTCATTAACTTAACTAAACCTTTCTCACAACTTTGCACTCTACCTTTGCATTAGCAATTTCTTTATCATATGCAAAGTGGTTTCAATCTCCATGGATTTTAGTGAAACTGAGCACTCTACCTACATATACTACAAAAAAATGAAGGGTACTCATCTTCCCATTATAGTACGACACATGGATTGCCAATCTAAACCTAACATTGATAATTCTTTCCCCTCATAGCATATTTTTTTGGTGTGATGATTAATTGGAGAACAAGTGGGAACTAAAAAAAACGTGAGAAAAAGGCTTAAAGATTCTGGTAAAAATTAAAGTCACGTTGGAAGAGGCATCTTTCATGTACCTAAAGACATCTGATTATCTTATACATTGATTAGTACCATAGTTCGTAAACTCGCCCTCGGTTTCACATCTACCTTTGGAAACTATGGCACCATATCTCTATATGAAAACCCACCAAAGGTCAATGTGTGGTAGGGAATGGAGAAAATAGTAATGACCCAGTGGTATGTCATGGACTCTGTTAACTAAGATTGGATTGTAATTCCATTCATCAATAAAAAGTCATAAACAAGAAGATGGTCAGACAACTTAGTTTCCATTGGTTATGACCGTCAAACTAAGTAGGAACGTAGCCTAGGTTGGGTGTTAGGCCACTGATAAGATATGTCATGTATTGGATAATCATGTTGGCAAGTTCAAGTCACTTGTGGGGTTGAAGTAGACTCCCAAAGAAAACTGCGAATTAAGCATGGTTGATTGGAAGCTTTATAAGAATCATAAGAGGATACATATCGAATTTTGAGAATATATAGGGTTCATATTCATTCGAAGAAAAAAGGTTAGTATCGGTTTAAAGTGTTTTTGGTACTTTAATTTTACGATGTAACAAAAACATTTGATATTGCATATGCTTAAAAATCGGGTTTCAGTGGTCGGACCCTATTTTTTTGGTTTTAAATGGATCTAATTTGGTGCATATGCAAAGGACATTATGATGATAGAATTAGAATTTAATTGCTAGCTGATTTTGGATTTTCTGATGTTCTTATTTTGTAAGTGAAGTTTGGTTTGATTGTAGCTTGCTTTTACTTGATGTAGTCTAATCTCAAACTATTCAAGGTTATCTTATTCTAGATTATTTGACTGCTGTAGCATCTATATCTTATGATTTTCTTATACATTTGGCAATAACGGAGTTCAAGAGAATCGAGGATCTTCTAGCTGAAAATTCAAAAAAAAATAATTTGGTACTTGCTAGGGAAATTTTGAAAAACGCCTTAGAGAACCCGAGACCACGGCTTAAAAAATTAGAATCGGAGGAAAATCAATTAGGGATTTTCCTTCTTGAAAGTTATTATGAAAAAACTTTTTTGCATAGGAGCCTTGCTATTGCTGCTGCTGGTCTTTAAAAGGGACAACTTAAAGCAAAGAAAGAAAGGAAGAAAATGGTGGCAATACTTATTAGAAGGACCGATGCAAGTGAAGAAATCTATAGGAAGCAAAGGGTAACAAAGAAAGTTATATATGTCATATGGTTATTATCATTTTTAGCCTTCTTAAATCTAATATGTTTTTGCTTACACCACTCTTTTTTAATAGCTCCCTCATTCCTTGATTATAACATGAAACATTTTCCAAAGCCCAGGCTTCGTTTCTCAATCAAATGATCTTATGTCGAAGAAAGACTTCGAGGAGTAGGGATGATTTGAAATCTTGTATTTTTTTACAATTAACAACAAGCCAATCTCGACAAAGAAAAGTACACGCAACAAAAAAAGATAAGTAGAATCAAGGTAAAGCTGAGCTAGCCATATCTACAGGGTTTTCAAGACCATGGTGTCCCTCCAAGAACCAAGAGGCCTTCTCAATTCTTGAACCTATTGTGGAATTCATGTATGTCATTCAAGCTTATAAGGTAGGAACACCTCTCATGTAGAACACTAACTTTATACATTTGATGTTGATCTTACATCGATTTTTTCTTTTTACTTATCGTAGGCATGATTTTGAAACACCAAGATGGTCTTTAAGTACGGTTGTTCCACATTTTTGTCATCTGTTCTCTTACCCTTAATGGTTGTTGTGTCAATATATATAGCTGACATATGTTATAATTATACGAAGAAGTGTTTTTGTATCTTTTTGATGAAATTTGTAGATACTAGGTTTTATTGTTTGCCACCAAATAATGTTCATCTTTTTTTATTATATATATGTGGATTGCATTTTGTGGTATTCATTTTCTTTTCCTTTAATTTATGTAAGTTTGAATGACACGGGTATTGATATATGATTATACCAGAATTATATATGACGAGTTCTAAATCAGATGTGTCAACATGGCCTTCAAATACACATATTTCGTAACCATCATATCCTGCAAGTTATATTGTTATTCTATTTGGCTTTTATATGGAGAAATCAAAAGGTATACTGTATTAATTAATCATTTTATAATTTAGGTCATTTAAATATTCGGTAAAAAATAGGGGAAGTTGTAATCGAAACAAATTATTTGATTGATGGAATGTATTAAAACAACGAATTCTTTCTCTTCTCGTCCCCATTCTCTTTTCCTCCACTAAAATAATAGAAAATTAAGGTTTTGTAAATATAAATATTACTATGTTGCCATCAAACATAAAGCACGATGAAAGTACACATTAAATGAAGTAACTTTGGCAAACTTAAAGTTGTGGCTACCTGAATATATGTTGCTCTTATCTTTTTTCAACTATCTTCTCTTTTATTTATAGCATGGGAATAAGTAATACATTGCTGATAAACGAAATGCCTCTGAGCATCACTTCTATACATTTTGAGGAACTATAGAAGTTGTTTGCCACCACATTGTTAAGCATGGATGTGAAAGTCCCGATCTGTCTGTCGCTTGGCAAGACGAGCTGCGCCTTCGGGACTTCCCTTTTAGCATTGGAGTAGAGAAGGAAAAGGCGAAGCTCTAGGATTGGAGTCCTTAATAGTCATTCACATGGGTATAGGAATGACCCGTTGTATTTGTGTACAAGCTAAAGTTTGAATTTCACAATGCCTTCTTTTTTAAGGACTGTTAAGCAATATTTATCACTATATAGAACACAACTCACGTGCAATGCACGTGCATCACAACTAGTTATATAACGTGGGCAAAAATTTAATGTTATCTCAACGTATTCGGTTCAAAATTAATAAAGATGAAGTTTAGAATAAATTTGCATTCTATTTTTTGTACTTACACTTAGGGGTGAGCAGCGAACCGATAAAACCGATTCGAACCGTTCAAACCGATGAAATTGGACCGATCAAATCTAAACCGTTGATGAGCTTGAATGGTTTGGTTTGAGATTTTCAAACCGAGGTCGGTTCGGTTCGGTCCAGTTCACGGTTCAGGATTTCCAAACCGAACCGAACCGAACCGAACTGAGGGTATATAGGAATTAAATAAAAATATATACCTTGATCCTAGTGAGCTAGATAACCAGGGTAGAGTAAGATGACTTTGGTCTATGGAGACCTATTATTCAGTCAATCAGCCCCTTCTCTTTCATTCATCAGAGACTCTAGCCTAACTCTCTCTATTCTATCGCATTATCGCAACTACTCTTCCACTCTTCTTCTACTCTTTTTCTTCCGAGAACACATCCACGGATGATGGATCCATTTTAGTTGGCAATAAGTGGGAAGATTAAGGGTCACCACGCTTTTTATTGAAGATTAAGGTCACTGGCTCACTGCCCAGTTTTCACTTTTGTTCCAACATACCAGCATAATTTTCTTGGATTCAAGTGCTATCTTCGGCTTCTGATTAGTGAGCAGGTAAGTTTCAATTTTGACTTCAGTTTTTTAGGTTTTACCCATCCCTAGATCTTTAATTTTGATTTCAAAATTTTAGCCTTTGCAATAGACATATACATATAAGGTATATTTATATGATATACCCATCCCTAGATGGTTTAATTGAGCATCATGGCCTTGATTGAGCTGAAATTTCCTTACATCTTCTATCAATATACATACTGCAGGGTACTAAAATATTGAAAATGCACAGAATATGGTTTTTTGAGATAAAATTGAAATTTCTCACAAAGCGGCTAATCCAACTTCTTCCACAGTCGTAAGTTAAAAGCCACTTAATACTGAGAAGCTGTTGGTTTATAAAACCAGATTTACATGAATGAAAAGCTGTTGGTCTATAAGACCTGGTTGTTGAAAAGCTGTTGGTTTATAAAACCAGGTTTACATGAATGAAAAACTGTTGGTTCATAAAACAGGTTTACGTGAATGAAAACCAAATAAAACTTGTATTATTGGTTTATAAAACCTATTGTAGACTAATAGTGTGAAACATATCTCTATTGTCAAGGTACCTGGTTATTGGCCTTGAAATGTAAAGTGCAGTACACTAGCGGTTGGCTATGCTTTACATGAATGCACTTTCCATTGAACACTTGTGGCTAGCTATACTACTGCCCAGCCAAGCCTAGGACAACAAGTTTAACACCAATTTGTAGTGCATAATTTACACACTTTTAGGCTCCATTTCAAATCTTTTTGAAACAACCTGTTTATTGAACTTGCCACCTATTTTGCAGATTAATTTGAATGGGTAAAGTGGGATCTTGGCAGTTGGCATAAGTGTTGAAATGTTGAAGTTCTTATTCATGTCATATTGAATATGGTTTCTCTGGGTGTTTGACTGAAACTGCAATGGCAGCAAGAGCCCAAAATGCACCACTTTGATCAGTAACGGAAAGCTCATTAACCCACTGTCATGTAGTAATCTTGATAATTTGTTGGTAGAACAAGTCATGTACCTAACTGATAATTTGTTTGTAGAACAAGTCATGTACTTAACTTTTACTCCCTCAGTCCCTAAAAAACTGATCATTTTTTCTTTTTGGGCCGTCCCACAAAAATTGATTACTTCTAAATTACGAAAGATTCTATAGATATTTTTACATATTTACCCTTTTTATACTTTTTTATTCTATTTCTCTCACCACATTTAATTATCTACCAACTCATTTTCTCTCTCCTAACCCACCACTTTGCAATTTTTTATTCTATTTCTCTCTCCACATTTAAGAATCTATTTACTAATTTTCTCTCTCATGGCCCACTTTTTTCCCCCTCTCTCTAAAGGGTAAAATGGGTAGACCTGGCAAACGGGTAAACCGGGCGGGTACGGGTAAAAATTACCCGTTTTTTTCCTGGTACCTATTTCATGTAACCGTACCCAGTTAGGACGGGCCGAGTATTACCCACGGGTATGTGCAATTTTTTCAATCTTTCTTTTTTTAAAACCATAGTTTGTCATTTTTACAATTGACATTTGCCAATCTACTTTCTTATTAACAAACAGACAGCTATTAAATCTCATCTTCATAGTTTGGCACATTTTTTTCTTTTTCAATCCTTTTGTTCTACTAAAGAATTCTCTGTTTCTACTTTCTTGTTAAAGGTACTTTAATTTCAATTTATGTAAACTACTCATAGCTCTTACTCCTACTTAATTACTCACGACTTAGTACTTACTACTACTTAGTACACGTTAATATAAGTACAATAAGATCGAACGTTAGCATCAAGCATGCATCAAGCCACATCCCCCACGCCCACCCACAATCCAAAATTAGACAATTTGACTTAAACATAAAACATCACATGAATAATAATTAAAAAAGTCTTCAAGTCTTCAACTAATTCATTCAACTTCCCAATCCTCATCACTTCAAGTCTTTAGGCATCCGTCAAACTTCTTGCATCCAACGAACCATCCATGCTCGGAGTACTCGGCAAACTTAGCACCAATTCACTATCTTCGGGATCTTCACCTACATTTAAACACATGTGGTTAAACTATAATAATTTTAATGCTTTACAACTAAAAACTTACTTTGAATTGCATAACCAAACAACTAATTACGTCCGCAAACCAAAGCTTGTGCATTATTGGGAGCAATTCACAGATTCAGGAGTGGTCACTTTGGCATTTCAGTGTTTATTTCAGTGGTTTATTGATTCAGTCATCCAGTCATTCTTATAATCTTCTTTCAGTGGTTTATTTCAGTATTAACAGAATAACAGTCCACATTACACAGTTCATTGAATCATAGGCAGCAGTGACAAATGTAGTACAGAGAATCAGAGATGCATGATTTTCAGAATTTCAGCAATACCAATCCCAAAAATTCAATCAAACACAAGAAACCATTTAATCTATTATCAATATTCAACAGTCCAAACTCCATAATTCCAAATCTTCTCAATATTCAACAATCCAAACTGTCTAACTCCAAATCATCATTCGTTCATTCAGCAGTCCAAAGTTCCAAATTATTTTCATTGAGGTGTGGTCGGTATTCATAATAAATAATGAGTTTAAAGAGGGACTAACCTTGCTCGTATAAATCCGTGACGAACAGAGGTGAACGACGATGGTGGTGGAGCTGTTTACAAAATTACGGCGGTCGGCGACTCGACGCAAGGACTTGACTTGATCAGTTGAACTTGAAGATGTCGGGCAACATCGATCGGCGATCACTGAGAAGATAGGCAGTGCCGCAAGCCCGCAACAGTGGTCGATCTGTCGGCCGAAGTCGGAGAAGTAGATGGAGGATTGGATGGTCAACACCGATCGACAGTCTTTAGAGGATGAAAAGCCGTCAGCCGAGGAGGGGCGACGCCGCTACCCGCGACGGACGACAGTGACTGGTAAGAGCAGGAAGATGGCTGTGTTGTGACTTGTGACGGCCAGAGATGGCAGAGGGGAGGGAGTGAAGTGAACTAGTGAAATAAAAAATGTGAAGTGATTTAGGGTTAGGGTAAGTGACGAGTGACGTAGTACATATACCTCAGAAAACGGGTAAATTCGGGTTACCCGTTACCCGAACTGAACCACAAAAAAATGAGCCGGTCGGGTCTAAAAATGGGAAAGACACAAAATATATAACCTAAATCCTTAATATACATGCAAGGTCAAATGGATCACTCTTTTAGGGATGGATGGAATATTTTTTTGGACTAGATTAATGGTTCATTTCATTATTTAATGTAGCTCTATTGGACTTTTACACTTTGCTTACTTGTTAAGCTTTTTGATTTGTCATGTAATGCAATTATGATGTAACTTCTTGTTATTGGAGTATTATTTTTTTCTTGAAACAAAGTAATGTTTAAACTATGCTCAAATTGAACCGTTCAAACAGATGTGTCTTGGTTTGGTTTGGTTTGAGAATTTGTGAACGAGGTCCATTGGTTCGGTTTGCGGTTTGACCCCCAAACCGAACCTTGCTCACCCCTACTTACACTCTACTATAGACATTAAAATCAATAAAGTATCCCTATAAAAATAGATATATTACTATAGATCTGTAACGATAAAAGTGAAAATAAATTGAAGTGTTAGAATTTCTTGATTGTTATGTGGTAGGAATAATTTTTTATATACTGGAAAAGATCAATGATTTAAAAAAAATTCTTAAAATCTATAAATTTTTTTGAGGGGCTATAAGTAACACAACCATTAATTAATATAAGATTCATAACACAAAAATTACTCAATGCCAAAGGGTGGAGGTGGGCACGTGCCGATTGTGCCACCCCCTTCCCTCCGCCACTGTTTACAGCATTAAGTTTCTTTCGAGATCAAAACTAAAGAAAATATTCATCGGTGTAATAGTCACAGCATTAAGTTTCTTTAGACATCAGAACTCTAGAAAATATTGATCGATATAATAGTCAATTTGTAAAGATTTTTCCTAAGCTCCACCAAACAAGGAAGCAGGTGGATTCGGGATCCTAATGTTGTTGATAAAATAATTTTCCAAAAACTTGGTCAGAGACTTTTCTTCTCTCTACTTTCTCTCAAGCCCGTTCTTGAGAACTGAAGATGCATTGGGAAAATCTCCTGATTTGCTCGAAATCAGGTTTAAATGAGAGGATCGGATCATCGCCTAGGACTGCTGAAGGATCCTTTCACTGACGATTTTGTTGGATATCGGTGGAACCTGACACATAGAGGAGTAGCGTCGACTCCATGGACAGTGCCTCCTATTTTGCTAGAGGTTAATCGAGGGAAGAAACCAACGAATACAAGATTGCAGCCTGAACATATGCAGAGCTCCACTTCAGATTCAGATGGGAAAAACAGTACGTTCAAGGAATTAACGGTGAAACTACAGCAAGCGAACCTGGAAAATGCTTAAACGAGACATGCAATCGAGGTACTACAAGAGAAAATTGACTTACTGACACAAGGTGGAATACTGCAGAGCAAAAAGCAAACATCCATGGAGGGAAATGAAGAAGATGGCAGGGTGTATGGAACGCATGCATGCGCAGGTAGACGCGTCAACTGCTCAAAACGATGAGAGTGGAGTAGTCCACGTGCAAAGGGCTATTGCTGACCTGGGAGGCAGTTTCACGCGCCTGGGTGCACAACAAACTACCATTCAACCAGAGTTGGCGGGAAAAACAGGTATGAATAAAGAAACAATTGAAATTAATTCAATTAACGCACATAAATACAGATTTGTTTCTATACTTGAGCCAAATAGAGAACGATCGAATGGGCTAAAATTAGACTTCAGTGATCCCCAAATAATTAATGGAGCCCAAGGTGCAGAATACTCTACAGAAGATACTCAGGATGAAATGAGGAATTGGCAAAACTCTATTGTGTTATATGTCTTGGGATCTCGATCCCTTTTCCAGGTTATGAAAGGATTTCTGGAAAGGATTTGGAGAAGATTTGGGAATTTTCAGCTGAGTCTCCTCAAAACAGGAGTGTACATTGCAAAATTTCTTGACAAGGAAGGCCACACCCAAATCATAGAATTAGGACTATGATCATTCGACAATAGACAACTCATTCTCAAACTTTGGACTCCTGTGGTCTCGTTAGAGAAAGAAGGTTTAAGTAAAATCCCAGTTTGGATGAGACTACCTATTTATCTTTATAATTCTGGTCTACCCCAATGTAGTCGTATAGCCAGTGCAATTGGAGTGCCCCTCTTCACGGATAGGATGATAGCTACAAAGGAAAGTCTGATATATGCAAGAATTTGTATAAAAGTCAATTTTCACTTGGAATTACATACATTTATGCCTCTAAGGGGACCTGATAATGTAATTCATCAGCAATCTAATGAATACTGTAAGACTTTCGGACACACGGGTGAGAGATGCCTAAGGAAGAAACAAGTTTGGCTGGTAAAAAGAGCAGTAAATGGGAATAATGAGAATCCTACAAGTCTAGAAAATGCTCCAGGATATCCCGATTAGATTATGCAAAAGATTGGAAATGATGAGACATACTCAAATTGAAGTTAGAAATAGTTTTCAAGAATTACAAGAAGAGGAAAGTGAAAGCTAGAGGAACAAGGTACTCAAGAGGATGATATTAGTCAACAGCATACGAAAATGTTAAAACAGTAGAGGACAAAGAAGAAGCAAGCAAATGGATGTAGTTCTGCAATGAAAGGGAGTGGAACCAAATTTCAAAAATGAACATTCTAAGCTGGAATGTAAGCGGCTTTAATGAACCCACAAGGCAGTATGACACAAAAAAGAAAAAAAAATGATAAGATCTCTAAAGATATCTGTAGTGGGACTTGTTGAAACAAGAGTATGCATTGAGAATGTGCAGTTCATTACTAAGAAGTGGTCGAAATCATGGCAATTTGTGCATAATGCCAATCATAAATGGGTTTCTAGAATTTGGATTGGATGGAATCCAAATGATTTGGAACTCAGCGTAATAACTATGCATCCGCAAGTGATTACTTGCCAAGTGAAAATGTGAAATGGTCCATTGGACTGATATGTATCCTATGTCTATGGAAGCAATAAAGGAATGGAAAGAAGAGAGTTGTGGACTCGACTGGTGCAAACTGCTGCAAATATTTGGAATAAACCATGGATTGTGATGGGAGACGTTAATGTGGTCAGGTTTGCAAATGAAAGACAAGGTGGACCTGGAATCAGTCTAACTGATTCCAAGGAATTTATTACTTGCATAAATCAATTGCGAATGGAAGACATGCCTGCTAAAGGCATTTTTTTATACTTGGTGCAACAAAAGAGAAGGAGATGACATTATTAACAGCTGCATTATCATTGTTTTAGAAAACTCTGCATGAATGGGGGCCTTTCTTGACTCTGAAGTAAAAGTAATTGCACCTGGTTTATTAGATCATGCTCAACTCAAAATCTCTATATCCTTTAAGCAGTACATAGGCAGGGAGCCTTTCAAAATTTTCAATTTCTAGATGTATCACCTTGAGTTTAAATCTGTTATACAGAGGATATGGAATATTGAGACATAAGGATATGGTATGCATACTTTGTATGCCAAATTGAGAAGGTTGAAATAAGCACTTAAGCAATTCAACAAAGCTCATTATGCATAAATATCTGTTAAGGTGGCTAGCAAGAGAGAGGAATTACAGGAAATTCAAACCAAACAGTTCCTGATCTTTGGGATGGAGACAAGCTGAAAAGGAGATTTATAGTCAATACTATCATTTTGCTCAAGGCTGAAGAAGCTTTCTACAGGCAGAAAGCAAGAGGCAGAGATATCAAGTTAGGTGATAATAATACTTCATACTTTCATAAAAAAATGCAGATTCACAGGGCTTTTAATAAAGTCTTATCAATCCATACTCAAGATGGTCAGTAAATGTTGGAGAGAACGCAATACATCAGGAAACAATCAAGTACTTCCCAGACTTCCTTGGATATAAGTTCAGTAATTTTTCTAGGAAGAATTCAGAGGAGCTAATGCCAACGAAGCAGGACACCCAAGAACAACATGAGCTAATGACAACTGTTATTGCTGAGAAAATCAAGAAAGTCAAATAAAGCACCTGGACCTGATGGTTTCAATGTTAAATTCTATCAAAAGAATTGAAGCTTGGTTGGCCAAGATGTTATAAATGTAGTGATGTAATATTTTCAGAAGGAAAAATCTATTAAATTCATCAACAACACAGCTTTGACTTTGGTACCTAAGATCCCTTGTCCTTATTCAATGAAGGACTTCAGGTCCATTGCATGTTGTAATCTTATATAGTAATGCATTTAAAAAATTCAAAGCAATAGATTAGAGGGGGTGATGCCTATGTTGATAAGCAAACAACTAGCTACATTTTTAATAGAAAGACATATTACTGATAATATACTGCTAAAGTAGGAGCTTGTTAGAGGTTATCACAGGGCAGGTGGCATACCTAGATGTGCCATGAAGATTGATATCCAAAAGGCCTATGATACTGTTAGCTGGCATTTCTTAAGATTTGTACTTGAAAGCTTGGAAATGGCCAGGATATATAAATTGAGCGATGGACTGTGTGACAACTGCAAGGTTCTCAATTAACCTTAATGGTTCCCTGGATGGGTTTTTCCCAAGTAAAAGAGGCCTGAGACAGTGTGACCCTTTGTCTCCTCATCTTTTCATTATTGTTATGGAGGCCTTCTCACATCTGTCCACAAAAAATAGCCGAAAGAACTGGATTTCAATTTCACCCTAAGTGTGAGCTGCTAAATATTAGCCATGTTTGTTTCACGGATGACCTTTTCATTTTTGCTCATGCTGATCGGGATTCACTCACAATCATAAAGGAAGCAATCCAAGATTTTGGGCATATGTCAGGCTTAATCCCCAACCTACAAAGGAGTGCTATCTATATTGCTGGTATAAACACTGAAATTGCTAAAATGTTGTCTGAGCTAGGTATGCCACTAGGGAATTTACTTGTGACATACCTGGGAGTACCTCTGATCTCAACAAAAATCAAAGCTACTGATTGTCAAATATTACTTGACAAAGTGCTGAGGAAGATAACAAGCTGAACTAGTAAAAGCCTATCATATGCTGGTAGAGTTCAACTATATATTTCTGTTATGCTAAGTATGCAAGTATACCGGGGTTCCATTTTTATGTTACCAAAGAAAATCATTCATCAGATAGAAGGCTATATCAGATCCTTTGTTTGGCATGGCAAGGAGAGCAAATGTTTTGGGACTAAAAGTTGCATGGCAAGACTGTGCACTCCTAGACAGGAAAGATGATTGGGATTAAAATTTATCAGATTGGAATACTACAGCTATGAGTAAATATGTGTGGGATATAGCTAGCAAGAAAGGTAGCTTATGGGTGAAGTGGTGTCATACCTACATCTTAAAGCAGAAACATTTCTGGACTAGTTGAGCCCCTGCTGACAGCTCTTTGACCTGGCTTAAAATTCTCAAGTTGAGAGGGTACCTGGAGAATCTTATCAAATACAGAATTAGAAATGGAAGGACAATGTGGTTATGGTTGGACAATTGGATGGTAGAGGGAACTTTGGTTAACACATATGGATATGGACTAATATATGATGCTTGCAACAACCTAGAGGAAAAGGTAAGCTGCATACTATCACAAGAAGGGTGAAGCTTACCACTCTCAAGACCTCAGGAGCTTAGAAATCTCCAGCTTACTAGTACCAGATCCTGACAGGGAAGATCAACCTGTATGGTGTCCCTCACCAAGTGGAAAGTTCATTATCCACTCTGCATGGACTATTCTAAGGAGAAGGGGACACACTGTGCCATGTTTGAAAATTAGTTTAAAGAGCATATTCCCAAACGTGACTTCATAATATGGTTGGTATACAAGAAAAGCTTGAGAACTAAATATAGGTTGAAAGGTGGATTGTCATAAATGAGGAAGACTGTGTTCTGTGTACGCAACATTAAGAAACTCTAGAACACTTGCTCATGGAATGCACTTTTTCTAGATGAATATGGACTAATGTGATTGGAAAGCTTCTATTACCAAGACATGCACTTGCTGGTTCATTCAGTATGCAAGTCAAAATTTCAGGGGGAAAAGTTGGAAAAATAGATTATGTAAGCTAGCTTTGGCTGTCACAGTATACTGCATCCAGGAGGCAAGGAATAAGCACATCTCTGCTAAACAACAGAGCAACACTTAATAGGTGCTCAAGCAGATAGAATCATGGATGGTACAGTTTGTGCTAAGCTGGAGAAAGTTAAAGGATTCCACAAACAATAGACATTTATGTGGAATGTGGTATATATGTCCAACAGTGTTGCACTAGTAGAGTAGGAAAGTAGAGGCCATCTCTGTAGGCTATGTAAATAAGAAATAAGTATAGCATGGTGTAAAAAGTTTTGTAAAACATTTCAGCAATAAAGGACACTTTACCCACAAAAAAATAAAAAAGAATTAAGGAACAGGCGATCAGGATAATGAGGAACTTAGTATTTAGGCAACCACATCGTTTCAAGTTCTCAAGTCATGTTATAAGTTTCTGATTCGTCTGTTACACATGCCATCACCCATCCCCTTCACTTCTAAATTTTGATTTTTCTGTATTTCTTGTTTTTTTGTCTTGATTTCAAATTGTAACCACCTCATAAAAGGTGAGGAAGGATTATGAGCAATGTATGAATGAAAAACTTGAATCCTCTCTTTAACTCTCTTCTCCCTTACTCCTCTGTCTTTGGATCCTACTATTTGTAGTTGTTGGAAGTGTTGCAAGAAACAGGCAAGGAGAACCTCCAAAAAAATGAAGTAAAATTAGTTGGTCATGCACGAACTAGGTCGCTCTCTTATGTTAATAAAAAGTGGCTCTGTCTTAAAGCCTTCACTTAGTATTTCAGTCTTCCTATATTAGCGCCAAAGTGAACTTAGCCTTGATACGATGGCTACTAGAGGATACTTAAAAGAACATCACACATATGAGACTCAATGTATCCTATATTAAGCTTCATAAGCCAGCATTATGGCCATGTGCTTTATCCCAGCTTTCATGAGTACTCTGGAGAATTAACCAGATTCTAATAGGACGCAACCCCACTTCCACACCCATATAGGTGACTCTGTCAAGGTGAGTCCAATCTCGTTATAAGAAACATGTTCTTACACCAAATGGAAAGACATTGTCATAAGACAAAAATATTACATGTATACAACCAGTCACTTCATAATTCGTCAGTCCCCTTACCTAGTTCTTGGGATCCCCAGTGCCTAAGAGTTTGTATGCTTATAGGTGACTTGCAGGGCTCAAGTCTCATCCCCTTCGATATCTACCAGATATTTTTTCTAGCTAGAGCTTTTTCCAGTAGAGTGGCGAGATTATCACTTGATCTAACTTAATCAATATTAATCGCACCTTTGCTAAGGTAAAATCTCACAGTAGTGAGTTTTCTTATCAAAGTTCTAGATTTTCCATCATAATACTTACTTTGGACTTTGCCAACTGCTGGAGTGCTATCGCAGTAAATCAAGACAAATGGCATGGTTTTTCCCACATAGGCATCTTGAACAGTAGATCACATAACCAACCTGCTTCTTTACTTACCGAAGCCAAGCCGACTAGTTCAGCTTCCATGTTGGATTTGGCAACAATTTTTTGCTTCTTAGATCTCCAACGTATAGCTCGACCACCTAGTGTAAATACATAACATGTTGGTGACATGGAATTTACAGATTGAGAATTCCAATTTGCATCACTAAAACCTTCAAGAATAGCTGATTGCCTTTAATACATCAAACTGTAGTTAAATACATGACATTCTAATGTTTAAGATTGGGTTTACTTGTAAATCTACTAAGAACACCAATAGCGTATGCAATATCAGGCCTTGTGCAATCAGTCACATATCTAAGATTATAAATTATACTTGTATATTCTTTTTGATTCAAAACATCAACATCGAGCTTAGTAAGATATAAATGGTTTGAGGATTAAAAGGAATGCATGCAGTTTCGCCATCAAAATATTTGTATTTTCTCAAATTTTTTTGAACACAATGAGCTTGATCAAGAAATATGTTATCACGAGTTCTAGTAGTCTTCATGCCTAGAATAATATTAGCTTCAGCCAAAATTTTCATTTCAAAATTCTTTTTCAACAAGGATTTGGTGAATTTGATGTTTTTCATGCTAGTTCTGAAAATTAAAAGATCATCCACATATAAGAAAATGATAACATGCTGACTATTTTCAAATCAATTATAGATGCATTTATCACTTTCATTTGCTCTAAAACCAACAGCTGGAACACATTGATCAAATTTGTAATGCCATTGCTTGGGAGCCTGTTTCAACTCATATAGGGATTTAGTCAACTTACACACCTTGCTCTCGTGCCCTCATTGTATGTAACCTTCTGGTTGGTCCATATATATCTCTTCTTCCAATTCTACATTTAGGAAAGCGGTTTTAACATCTATTTTTTAATCTCTAAATTATGGATTGTTGTGATAGCAATTAAAAGCCTAATGAATGTTATTCTAGTGACCAATGACAAGGTATCAAAAAATTAATATCCACTTAATATTTGAACCCGTTTGCAACCAACATTGCTTTAAACTTGTCAACTGTAACATTAAGTTTAAGCTTTTTTTTCTTAGAATCCATTAACAACCTATGTATTTACGACCTGGAGGTAAGTCAACTGACTTCCGTGTTTTATTAGTCATTAGAGACTCTATTTCATCATTTAAGGCTTCTCTCCAAAGGTCAGAGTCTGGTGAGGATAAGGCTTTGGCTACGGTAATAGAACTTCCCTCAACATTATATACAAGGTAGTCATGGCCAAAGTCTTTTTGTACCCTTGCACGTTTGCCCCTTCTATGGTTTTGGTCTTTTATGTTAAAAGGTTGGGAGGACTTAGCCTCTTGACAAGGTTGCGATGATTCTATGGCTTTGGATTCCTCACCCCCACTATCTTTGGATTTGAAAGGAAACTTTTCTTCATGAAACATGACATCCATAGCTTCAACCATAACATTATTCTTAAGATCAAGACACATGTAGGCATTATTATTAAGAGCATAACCCACAAAAACGTAACGTAATGCTTTACTTGGGAATTTTAGGGTCAGAAATCCTCACAGAGGGTAAGCATCCCTAAACTCTATGGCATCCTAAATTTGGTTTTCTATTTCTTCATAACTCATAAGGGCTTTGAGGATATTCTTTCTCGGTGTTCAATTAAAGGCATAGTTTGTGGTCAAGAGGGCAGCTGCACTAGAGCTACCAAGCATGGAATTGGTCAAACTGATCAAGGTCCCATTTTATCTTTCAGCCACACCATTAGAGGTAGGCGAATAAGGACAGGTAGTTTCATGAAATATCCTTAAAGATTGGATATATGGGATAAGGCTGAAGGAGTCATATTCCAAACCTCTATCATTCCTCAATCTTTTTACCTTTCTATCAAAACGATTTTCTACTTCCTTAATAAAAACAATAACCATTTCGAAAGCATTACTTTTATTTTTCATGAGATAAACATAAGAATATATAGAAAAATCATCACTTGAAATGATGAAATATTTTTTTCACCACGTGTCAAAATGTCTTCAAATTCACATATATAGATGAGTAAATTAGCGCTAGTAATTCAGAGTTTCTTTTGACTTTGTGGTGTGGTTGTTTACTAATTTTGGTCATGTTGTAAAATTCACATTTTTCAAGTTTATTATGCAACTTAGGCAAAAGTCCTACATGACTTATATTTTTAAGATATTTGCCATTAATGTGACAACGACGAGCATCCCAAATATTCACACAAGACACAATATAAATGAAAGTAGAAGCTTTATTCATTTCAAGGTTGAGCTTAAACATACCATCACATGCATAGCCTTTACCAGAAAAATTTAGCATACCGTTCTTTGATGGAACAAATTGATCACACTCAAAAGTTAGCTTGAATCCTATCTTGTTGAAACCGGACACCAAGTTCTTCTTAATATCCAGGGTGTATAGCACGTTCTTAAGGGTCAAAATTGTGCCAGAGATAAACTTAAGAGCAACATCTCACATGCCTAAGACTTTTGTGGAGTGAGAATCACCAAGTAAAACTTTCTTGTCTTTTTCAGCTAGGTCATAGTTTAAAAAACAAAATTTTTATCATGATAGACATGTCTTGATGCCCTGGAGTCGGCCACCATCCTTCCTCACTTTCAACTTGATCATATATATTTTTGAAATATAACAACATGTGGTTCCTTGATAATATTTGCTTGAGTAGTTGAACTGAGTTTTCTATGACGACAATTTCTAGCATGGTGCCCTTGTTCTCCACATATAAAACATGCACCATTTCCAAAATCTTCATTTGAAAAAATTGTTGTTGCCAGAATTGTTATTTAAAATTTTGTTTTTCTTGTTGTTATTTGCATGATTGGAAGAATGTTGATTTTGAAAACTTTTATTTTTCATATGCTTGCCTTTGCATTCAAAAAGTTATTTTTGCCTTTGAAAATTATTTTGACCCTTAGAAGCACTATCACTAGACGTTAGGAAATTTACCTTAGTATCAGTATCATTAGCGTTACTGTTACCTTGGTGGTTGTTGGCATGGCTGTCATGTCGTTGTTGGCAAGAGCTTTATTCTTCTTGCCTTGCCTTCTCACTTCCTCCTTAATTTGAAGCAGTGCCATAAGGTTGAGAATGGAAAGTTCTGATTGCTTGTGATGGAGGCCTTCTTGGAACTCCTTCCATGAATTTGACAATTTGTCGATCATGGTAGGCACTTGCATTTGGTCATCTACACATGGGAAGATTTGTAGACATTCTTTTGGTAGATATGTAAACATGCAAATAATAATCATAAAGTTCATTGGAAGGACAATTAAGCAAATAATTATGACAATCTTCCTCATCATTTACCTACTTTGTAACACATTTCTCATGCTCCGTAACTCCTCATCATTCGTACTCTTTGCGTCCACCTTCTTTGGATTTTTGGCAGTTAAAACCCTTACCACCTTCATCAACTTGAGAAAGAATAATACATTGCTAGCCCACCTTTTGAAGATTTGTTTACCAAAACGAAATGGCCTATTCAAGTGATTCGAGTTGGTAATAGGAATAGCAGAAGAGATGGTGGAATCAGCCATCGAATCGTCTTAAATTGTAGGAAGTGTTTCAAGAATTAGGCAAGACGAACTCCAAAAAGATGAAGTAAAATTAGCTGGCTGAGGCGGGGACTAGGCGGCTCTCTTAAAACAATTTTCACCCCTTAGATTATCACCAATGTAGCAAGGATAGAAGCGTTGCCTGTAGGATAATAAAACCAAGCTTTCACTGTTGATTCACTTGTATTTCCTTACAAATGAAAGCAGAAGCTTCACTCGATACCTCACCAAAATGCCCATAAGTTTAAGTGTGTAGATATCAGAAGAAGGAGTAAGAGAGAAAGCCTGAGTTATGTATAGAAAAAGGTGTGGAAGAATACTCCTTTTAGAGGTGATGTAGAGGCCTAAGGGTTAATGCAAAAATAGCCATTAGAAATTTGTTACAAAGGATCAATTTTGAAATTCATTTCAGAATAAAATGTGACAGTAAAAATAATGATTGCTAGTGTAATAACAAAAAATGATTGCTAGCTATAGTGCATTCTGAATGCCCACAAGTTTAAGTGTGTAGATATCAGAAGAAGAGAGTAAGAGAGAAAGCTTGAGTCATGTATAGAAAACTCCTAAGTTGTAATTTCTATAGTTTTCTGGACTAGATTCCTGTAGTTGAATTTTGAATTCACCCTGTGGAGGGCCACTTTTGAGCTCAGTTTGCTTCTGTCAATTTTGAAGGACAAGCTAAATATTAGTATGAGACATTGTGCATAATAAAGGGAAGGTAGGCCGGACTGATATAAAAAGCAATCTCAATGCTAGATTCTCTATGTTGTTTCAAAATTGTGCTATTCCAGAATTTCCACACTTAGCACAGATGGAAGTGCAAGAACTTAGTTTGAATAGTTTAAAACCATGATATCTTAGTTGGAGGCAGAAAAAAATCAAGTAGAGGAGTAGTACTTAAGTTTTTTGGCTGGTCTGAAATATGAAATCAGGTCGGTTGTAGAGAAATGAAAACCTGGACCCTTGCCTAGGGCTATTTTATAGTTAGAAAGCAAGAGTTTGGCTTGAACCATACTCAAGAAGCCTGGAGGCATCTCATGAACCTCCATACCACCTATCTTATTTGGTACTTACCAAAAAACACTCACCACAATTCATAACTCATCTCGCTTTCCTTCCATTTACCACAAAAAGCCTCTCTCCTTGCCCATATTCAACCAAAAGGCATATTACAAGCTTATATTATGTAGACTTGCACTCCCAATAACTCACAACTATAAACACATAAAACCATCTTACTTTGAACAAAAACTTGCTCAGTGATTTGATACTTTTTTTATGACAAGTACATTAAGGGCATAAAAATAGGCAGCCATGTTGCGTGGTGGGCACAATATAAGGGAGATATATGAGTTTGAGTGATCCTTTGTGTCCAACAAAGTGGTACCAGAGCGAAGGTTCTAATGGCGACAACAAGTGGAGCGTTTCCTTTCCAAAGCTCGTGAAAGACAACTATGAAAGGTGGAGCATCCAAATGAAAACTTTTCTTGGTGGTCAAGAAGTTTGCGAGGCTGTAGGAGAAGAATATGTGGAACCGAAAAACTTGGCCGGTGCTAGCCAAGCTGTGAAAAAGGTTGCCAAAGAAGCATGAGTGAAAGATCAAAAGGTGTCGTTCGTTGGAGCTGATACACACTGATGTGTAAGGTCCAATCGATCCATTGGTAAGAACATATACTTCTTATTGTTCATTGATGACTGTAGTAGGAAAACATGGGTTTATTTCTCCAAGCAAAAGTCAGAGGTGTTCTCAACTTTCAAGAGATTTAAGGCTCTTGTCGAGAAGCAGAGTGAATATAGATTAAGGCGATGAGATCTGATCGAGGTGGAGAGTTCATATCTAAGGAGTTCAAGGCATTATGTGAAGAGAATGACATTCATCGACCGCTTACCATTTCATATTCACCTCAGCAGAATGGAGTGGTGGAAAGAAAGAACTGATCGATAGTGAACATGACTCGAAGCATGTTGAAGAGCAAGAATTTGCCCAAGGAATTTTGGGCTGAAGTAGTCGATTGTGCGGTCTATCTATCGAATAGATGTCCAACAAGAAGTGTGTGGAATTAAACACCATAAGAAACTTAGAGTGGATACAAGCCAAGTGTGTCCCACTTGAAAGTATTTGGAAGCATTGCATATGTGCATGTTTATGATCATCAAAGGAAGAAGCTTGATGACAAAAGTGAGAAGTTTATCTTAATCGGTTACAGTCAAGAGTCAAAAGGGTACAAGTTATACAGCCCTGTTGACAAGAAAATGAAAGTCAGTTGAGACGTGACTTTCGATGAGAAGAGCTCGTGGGACTGGACTGATCGAGACAAGGAGCAGTATGTTTTTTGTCCAATCGATACAGATAGAAAAGAGCTAGAAGAAGAGCCGATAGAACTTATGACTCCCTCAGTCCCATATCTCCGACTCAATCGAGTCCATCATCATCATCGATAGATAGTCCTATCAAGACAGGACCACAAGGGAAGAGATCTCTGGAGAAGATTTATGATGACTTGAACCAGAACCAAAGCATGTTCTGTCTCTTTGCCGATACTGAGCCAATCAATTTTCATGAGGCATCAAGAAGTGAGAAATAGAGGAAGGCCACGAATGAAGAGATAGGTTTCATCGAAAAGAATAATACTTGGGAGCTAACAACTCTTCAATCGGGAAAGAAGCCCATAGGTGTAAAATGGGTTTATAAAGTGAAGAAAAATTCAAAAGGCAAAGTTGAGAGTACAAAACAAGGCTTGTCGTCAAAAGATACAAGCAAAAGGCTGAAATTGACTATGATGAAGTCTTCGCCCTAGTCCCTCGATTGGAAACGATACGACTGTTGATTTCTCTAGTAGCTCTCAACAAGTGGAAGATCCATCAAATGGACATGAGTTAGCCTTCCTTAATGGTTTTCTTGATGAAGAGGTATATATCAAACAACCCGAAGGATATGTTGTTCAAGGCCATGAAGACAAAGTATTAAGGTTGAAGAAGGCCTTGTATGGATTGAAGCAAGCACCAAGGGCGTGGAACAGTCGCATCAACAAGTATTTTCAAGAGAGACATGAGTATGCTCTCTACGTCAAGATGAATGGAAAAGGTGACATCTCGATAGTTTGTTTATATATCGATGATTTAATCTTTACTGGCAATTGTGTTAAGATGTTTGATGATTTTAAGAAGGAAATGGCCAAGGAGTTTGAAATGACTGATATCGGTCTGATGTTATATTATCTTGGAATCGAGATAAAGCAAAGAGATGATGGAATTTTCATCTCGCAAGAGGCATATTCAAAAGAAGTATTGAAGAAGTTCAATTTGAAAAATTGTAACCCAATCAGTATCCCCATCAAAGTTGAAAAGAAGTTATCGAGACACATCAAAGAAGGTCCAATCGATCGGACCTTGTTCAGAAGATTGGTTGGTAGTTTGAGGTATTTGACGTGCACAAGGCCTGATATCCTGTATGCAGTTGGTTTTGTCAGTTGATATATGGAAAATCCGACAACTTATCACTTCAAAGTGGCGAAATGGATACTTCAGTACCTTAAAGGCACAATTGATCTTGGCGTATTTTATCCTGCATTGGGTGATAAGAAATTAGTGGGATATACTGACAGTGATTGTGTAACGCCCCAGAAATCCGGAACTCCCTTGCTCCGGACCCCTGAGACGTTAACCTATAATATCACACAGATCAGAGCACCTGTCATAATTTCAGATTCTTAAACAACGTCACACTAAGTTCTTCCAACACATAAAGTTCCACAACAAAAGTTTCCTGACTTAAGATGTTACAGCTCGTCCATAATTCTTAACCAGCACACTAGCTATACAGGCCCACGCAAGGTTCCTGTGTACATAGTCTGGAGTAGATGCCTTAAAGATCTTACCTGATACTGACCTCCCTCACACAAGCTACCGCTACGGACTACCTGCAGAACAGAACAATTAAGGGTGAGCTTTCGAGAGCTCAGTAAGGTCGTTCAGAATAATCTTGGAGGGAGTTACAGCAATTCAAAGACAAATAGTTCAGGCATCTCAAACAATTGTGCTCAGACATTTTTGAAAAATAAATTTAGATACAATGCTCATACATTCAGAAAATACTGATCATGGGTACTAGCAATGCCATACAGGCAAGACTCAAAAAATGTACACATGCATGATTAAACTTGCTAAAATAGCCCTAACATATGTGAATTTACTCAAAAACACCTTTTATAGGTAAAATTATCAAAATACCCTTTTGGGATGGTAAATTACCAAAATACCCCTAAGGGTTTCCTTCATAAAAAATTTTCAAAAATATCTTAAAATATTATTTTAAGCATCCTAGAGTCATTTCTGGGCTAAAAAGTAATTTAGAAAATTTTTGCCCAAAAATCCCGAATCGGTGTCCGGACCAAGCGCCTAAAAGTCGGTTCGGCTAAAAATACCTATCGGCCTCAGAATAGCACAAAATTTTAGATGCTGCATCATATCAATAAATTAAGGTTCTCCTAAAAGTATTAGATTAAAATAATTTAATTTACTATGCCAAATAATTCATTAATTTTAGTTAGCCAATACCCTAATTTAGCACCCTTCGCGGGTACCAAAAATTCCTGAAACATTTCAGGGCGTACGTCTCGTAAAAATATATAGGGTCACAGTTTCGTACTTTGTCTAATTTTGATCTTCGATATTTATAAAAATTCGTTGAAAACACTGCCTAATTAATTTTTAGCTTTAGTGACAATAACAACTACTATTCACATATATACCCACAATATTTCACCTAAACACACACACACACACACACACACACTTTATCTTCTTCACTCTTCCAGCCAAAGTACACTCACCTGCACACTCCCATACACACACTATTATACATTTACACACTTTAATTTCGCACCCTTACACACATTACAACACTCACCCATATACACGAATCATCATATATATATATATATATATATATATATATATATATATATATATATATATATATATATATATATATATATATATATATATATATATATATATATATATATATATATATATATATATATATATATCCACCCGAACACACCCACAGCCAAGAACACGCACCTGCGTACATCGAATGCGCGCACTAACCCCTTGGTGCCCAATGAAGCTTCCACGACACTCATTGGACTCCCCATTACTCTCTTCACTTCACACAAGTAATAATCTTTACATTTTTCCATCCCCCATACCACCCAGCCGTGAACGCACCTACAGAAATACACTCGTGGCATACCCTCTCCCATGGCCGTAGCTGCTACAACTCAGTTTGCTACACCCACGACAGTCCCCTCCTTCCTCCACTAACTCACCCATGTAACCCACTATCCCACTTATACCCACACAGACTGTAATATCCTAAACTTTGGGAGCCGATTAAAATAGTCATCCGTGACCCGAAAAATAAACGGGCGCTAATATTGAGCAATACTCGGGTATTAGAAGCTTGTGGAAGCTTAAAAGAATTTTGGGGCAAAAATATAATTTATAAAATTTTGGGGGTATTTTCATAATTTTTTTAAAAAATTGAGGGACTATTTTGTAATTTTGGAATTTTGTGCCTTGGTGTCAAGTTTTGGAGGAAATTCTTTAATTTGGTGCCAGCTCTTTCTATGTGATCTGATGACTCATTAGATTTTATGTTAAACAAATGTATTGGATAGAATTTGAACAAAAGAAATAGAAAAGAAATTCGGGAAACTTAAAACAAGAAACAAATATGAGGAACATCGCCCGGGGAGAAAAAAAAATAGAGCAAGAAGAATAACATAGAAGATGACCTTGGGAAATTTGGCAGGAAATTCAGAGAAAATTGGAAGAAATCTCTAGGGTAATCTTTCTACCCTCATATTGTGTGTTTGTGTGTTATTCCTGTGCACATTGCGAGAGTGTGTATACTGTGTGTGCACCTGTATCTCTGTGTGTGTTCCGTATACTTTGTGTGTGTCCCATGTGTGATCTCCGTGTGTAGAAAGTAATTGTGGGAAATGGTTGATATAAAGTGATTATGTGTGGTGTTAGTGTGTGTAGGAGGCAAGGGAAGAAAAACCATGGCTGGGCAATGGTTCTTGGTGAGGTCACAGTGAGTTCAGATGAAGGGAAATCAAACGTGTTTATGTATGTAAACCATGAAATTGTGGGTAATTGCTTTGTTGGGAGACTATGGAAGGTGTGTGTGTAGTGTGTGTTTCAGTGGGTACTGAGGAGTTAGTGCATGTTTTTTGGGTGCGACGGTGTGTGGATTACAGGTGTTTGTGGGTGTGATTCATGGATAAGTGTGTGTCGTAGTGTGTGTTAAAATGTGTTTTAGGTATATGAGGATGTTTCAGTGTGTGTATTTATGGATATCAGTGAGTGCGTGTGTGTGAAAGTGAGGTGTGCTTCGGCAGAATATGGGGAAGATGAAGTGTGCGTGTGTTTAGGTGAGTTACTGTGTGTGTATGATTTGAATAGTGTGTGTTATTATCGCTAAAGGTGAAATTCATTTAGGCAATTTTTTATTCAATTTTAATAAATAGTTAGGGCCAAAAATAGATAAAGTGAGAAACTATAACCCCTACTATTTTTACAAGAACTATGCTCTGGAAAATTTTAGAAATTTTCGGAGTCCTCAAAGAGCGCTAAATTGGAGCACCGATTAAAGAGCTTTATCAATTTATTTAGCATATCAAACCAAGTTATTTTAACCTGAAACTTTTATGGAAGCCCTATTTTATAGATATAATTAATTATCTAAAATTTTGGGTCATTCAGAGGCCGACAGATATTTTTCACGAAACTGGCCTTTTAGTGCTAGGTCTAGACACCGGTTCGGAATTTTCCTGCAAACAATTCTAAAATATTTTCTAGGCCAGAAATAGCATCAAGATGTTTAACATAGCATTTTAAGATATTTTTGAGATTTTTCTGGTGCCGGAAACCCCCAGGGGTGTTTTGGTAATTTACCACCCCGAAGGGGTATTCTGGTAATTTTACCTATATGAGGTATTTTGAAGTAAATTTTCATACAGTAAGATTATTTTAGTGACTTTGCTTATGGAAAATTTATTTTGAGAATTAAAGTGTAACGGGGGGTGTTTTAGTAATTTGCCACCCGAAAGGGGTATTTTGGTAATTTGACCTAAGAAAGTTATTTTTACATAAATTTACATATGAGAAGTTTATTTTTGTGATTCTACTTATGGGTAGACCATTTTGGTGATTTAAGTTCGAGAGGGCATTTTGGTAATTTTACACCCTAGGGGCGTTTCGGTAATTTTACGAACCCGGTGAGGGGAGGTTCATATTGGGAGCATGTGTGAGTTCATATTAAGTTATACTTTTGTTCTGTAGGCTATATTCTAATGGTTCGATTATTCCGTTTAGGTTAAAGTTAAAGACTTTCGGTTAGGATAATTTAGCTGCGGATCCAGGTAAGGGATTCTATCTGAACCCTGGGGAAGGACTTTCGTCCGAACCCTTATTTTGATAACTCGCACTCGCAAGTACTCATTTGATTTTCTTATGGCTAATGCTGAACTCTGAATTTGGTATGATATTAACATGTTCTTGTCCAGAATACCCTAATTTTGAACCTGAATCGATTATTTGGAAATCTTGTGATGCTCACCTGTTATTATGTGCTGAGCAGATGTGACAATTGTCTGTATCTGTTCTTCCGGATTGTTGTGCTTAAAACTTGATAATTATTTGTAATCGTTTTGTTATTTATCTGTGATTTTTCTTCTGAAAGTTCTGATTTCTTCTGAAAATTATGAATGTTGATTTATGTCAGTATTGTTATTAAAATCCGAATTGATTTCGATGATTGAGCTTATGTTAAGGCTCACTGATATTGTTGATTTTTCTATGTTGACCTGGGTTTCTGTTCTGTGAGAGGGCGTAATAAGGCTGGTCTGAATCTTGCAGGAAAAGCAGGCTAGTACCCAAGTGGACTAGTATTTTAGTACATCATGCATGTGTACACTTCTGTGCTTTGCCAGAATGGCATCACGACCCCAGGATCAACGTAAAATTTTTATTTTATCTACTCTGTATACTGTCGTGACTGTTATGGAAATGTCTGAAAAGTATTATCTAAAATGATTTGGGCTTCTGTTGAAATTCTTTGGGGGAAACCTTCAGTGTATTTTGGAAAGAACTGTCTCAGATGATCTGTATACGTTTGAAATATCTTGAGAAAACACTGTTGTGTTTTGAAGATGATCTTTTATTAATCGTTCTGGAACCCATCATGGGTATTATTGTCTATTTCGGTATCTGTTTTGTGAATTTCGATTATTTTGAGAATCATTGAGTTTTTGACCGTTTGAAGTATTCTGGAAATCTTTGTCAGTTGGATTCTTGGAATCGTTTTGTAATCATGTTGGTAGTCCTTGTGCGACCTTACTGAGCTCTCAAAAGCTCACCCCTCGTTTGGCTCCCTTCTGTAGGTGATGATAAGCTGTAGCAGATTTGGAAATGTGTTAAAGTCTGTGTGAGCTTCCGGTGGGCCGCCCCTTCTGTGTAATGAGACCCCTGTGTGGGTCGGTACCGTTACCTTGGTTTATAAGGACTCGAGTTTGTAAAGAATCTAGGTTTTAATAGTTGAGGTTTAAGCAGTTTTGGAAGTTTGCATTTGACGAATCTGAGTTGATACTGAATTAGATGACTTG